>VDFB02090348.1:0-19449 GCA_007258455.2 Sequoia sempervirens | reverse complement strand
CAACCTCACATAATTTATTGAGATCCTAAATCCTAAATCAATCATCTATTATAATGTTTTCTTGGTAACTTACCCTATCCCAAGTTAGTAATACCTCATTCAAACTATTTCACCTCAATCTTGAGGTATAGTTTGTATTGATATAATCTCTTGTTGGAGAACTTTAAAGCTTGTCTCAAGTACGAAATCCATCCAATCGAACATTGACGTAGGATCTCAGCCATAGACGAGAGGATGCTATCAACCATCCATCCAACATTCATCCCATCAGTTTAACTACATCCTTAAACATAGGAGACCCTCCCACCATATCATCAAAATTATCTTAATCTAAGCTTAAACCAAATCCTAATATGAGATTACTTCAAATCCCAACCCAAGATTTAGTGCATCCAAGTGTAGGATCTTTTGATATCGAAACAAATCTTAAAATTGCTCCTTCCATTTTATTCTAATCCATTCCTTTTACATATTCCCATCTCTTTCATCCATTCCCATCCAATCCAATATCATGAATCCTTATTCTCCCCAATATAACCAAAAATAGTAATCAAGTGAGATCCAATTACATCGAAGATGACACCTAAAGTATTGTTGACTACATGAGTATGAATAGATACTTTTGATGTTTATTTCAACAAGCTTCAAGCCGTAAGTGCCTTCCAAAACTAATCACTCATCCAAGCTATCCAATTATTTCTCCATCTACACCCACTAGAAATAATTATGCTACCTTTTACAAGGGAAATCCATTAGCTCCCCCATCTACATCTCTATCCTATTCTGCATCCACATCTCTCTCTTATCTATCCCTCACATGTCCATCTCATCCAATATCTATATCTCCATCTTCTCCTCTAGCCATATCTCAACCTCCTATTACCTAATTTAGTCAGCAAAAATCAGGTTTAGTGTTTATTCTTTTTGTGTTGTTTGTTTAAACATTTAAAAGATAAACCATAGTCTGCTAAGTTCAATATGCATGATAGAGATTGTCAAATGAAACATATTACATTTTTATTCCAATGTTGCAATTACAACAAATGAGAAAAGAAAACCATATGTGCTACAAATGTAATATTTATTGATAATCATGAAGTGTACATGTCCCTCACAAGCCAAGGGACTAACTTTACTTATTCAATGAAAATAAAGAACAGTTTATACATGAATAACTAAACAAATTAAATGTGCATATATGATTGGTTAATCTACCATTGCCCTCGAGAATGACCGGGTTTGTGTTGGAAATATCTCAACTCATGGTTTCAGTCGCCAGGTTCTTCCTAGCTCCATAGTGCTCCTAGCTCCTCCATATGGCAATCACAATGATGTTAGAGAAATTCTCTAAGCAATGAAAGATCTCAAACCTTACATGAACACTTACCAATGCATTTATCAATTGATCCCTAAATGCATTAAATAAGCATGAAAACCTTGGATGTCTTGGAAAACAATGAAGTCATCAAACACATCCAAAATATGCATCTATTTTCTAACATGTTTGCTTCATGTGCAGATTTAGGACAGGTCTTGTTACTGTTCTAATTCAGTTAAATAAACATGTGGGGTAAATGTGGCTCCCATAAGGGTAGAGCTCAGCAAGCTATCCTCTGATGTTTTGAGAGGAATAGGAAATTGAGCAACTTGATCAAAGATATACATGATATCAATGCATTAAATCAATTGGAATCACACCAATTGATCAACTTTCATTATTAGATTCAAAAGATGCATAAGTTTAATTATGCATCTCTTAATAATGAGGGAGCAATCCAAAGCACTGTCAGATCCCTCTCACCTTAACCCTATTGGACAACCACACATCACATTGGACGGTGAGCTTTCAGGTCACCAACATAGGTGACATGTGTCTTCCCACTAGGATCAAAGTGAGGAGACAGTGTTAATTGTGGCACATGATTGAAAAGGTAAAACAACTGTTGTGGAAATTAGGTAGTAAACATGTGGGGTAGCAAGCATTGTGAAAGTCATGAGGGTTGGGACAGTCCTAAATAAAAATGCATGCTATATGTCATGAATAGGACAACAACAATGGATAAAATCATGATCTCATGTATATGGGTGGCAATCATGAATGCATGCTACATGACAACAAAGGTAGTCACTTCATCCATTAAGGGAGCAAGTGAACCATGTTTTCACTTTGGTAGTGAATGATAAACTGTGACTAAGCCATGAAATGAAAGGTGCATTCAATAAAATACAAGGAGCAGCCTCACATGCATTAATGAAATCACATGCTAACAGGAATCATGAAACCTGGAGGAAAGGCATTAAGCAATGACAAATGTAGAGGATCAAGAGTGCTTTGTATACCATTGATTTTTCCTTTACTCATTATTCATCTACCATTAGATCTATGCATTGTTCAATACCTTGCTAGCTTTTACCTTTTGTGATGTTCATAGTAGGATAATGGGTAGAAAGAGCTTATAAAGTCTAGGGGACAGTCCACCTCAAGAAGACAATGATACAGTCCTGTAGAAACCTAAAGTGAGCAGCCCTTGGAAAGGTAAAAGACAATGTCATCATCATATGACATGATGAAGTGTTAATCTCTGAACTTTTGAGGTACAAAACATAGTCCAATCAAAGTATGGATTAGCATTTTAAGATAGTCTAATCACGTGAATTGAAGGCATATATCACGCTGTCAATGGATGGTGTTGAGAAGTCATGGGCAGTTAACAGTGAAAATAAGTGCAATGAGTAAGGTCATTGTCATTGAAAATGACAGTTGACAATGGTGATACAATCCACAATTGACAATGTAAGGGTTCCTTTCAAAAAGTTGTTTCAATAGATGCAAACCCGAGACAGGTGTGTGACAGTTAAGGTAGTAGGTTTGAGATGAAGAACATAAGATAGTCCTTTATTGTATAGGTTCCCTTCTAATGTTTCAAGGTGTACAATCAAGAGTTTTGTCTCAAACTTACCACCAAACCACACATTGTGTATTTTAGCATCTAAGTCTTGAATGTTCCAAATTCTTGATTATAAGGTCCAAGGCACATTGTATGAAAGATGAAGTGTTTGACGAAATAGTTCTTAAATGTACACAAGTTCCTAAGAAGTATGTAATATTCAGAGAAGAGGCATGATAGTCTAGAGTAGTCTTGGTATGACTGTCTACACTGATGAATATGAAAAAAGGAGATACTATGTAGAGTTTAAAAGGACAAGCACAATTACTAAAGTTTGACAGTAGTATCTCAAAGAGATAGTGATAAGGGGACAGTCATATGCATTGACAGTCATGTGTGGAAATGCGAGTATAGTCACAAACATTAGGGGGAAGCAATCAAGTTTCAAAACTTAAAAAGTGTAACTTTTAATGGGCATGATAAAAAGGAAGTAAAGTAATATGCCATTAATTGATAAATCAATACAAAAGAGGAGGCTTCCAATGCAGCTTGCATCTACTTTAAATGAACAAAGGTTTCAATGCATGGGAAACCCTTGGGATGCATGATTATAATCTATTGAATATCTCATCTAATGAAGAAGATGACTATAGTCCTTCAAAGGAAAAATGTGATTATGGAAGTCAGAACACAAGAGCAACATGATAATCACATTCAGTTACAAAAAGAGTTATCTACAATTGATGAAATAAAGGTGGACTACACATGCATAAGTGAATGTAATAGGAATGCACAGAACAAAAATGACAAAGTAAACACTTTTACATGCAATTGTGAAGGTCAGAAGAACATATCAGCTATTCAACATCATTGCAATGGTCATTTTGTTTCAAGAAAAGAGTGCAATGAGCTACACATTTTTGATGTGAGTGCATTCTTAGAAGATGACTCAATTTATGATGGGGTTCAAGCTAAAAAGTGCAAGGGGTGGTTCTTGTTTCAGCTAATCACTCTCTCAAGAAATCTCATTCATATTATAATCTAGGTGATTGTCCAAGGGTTTAGTTACATTCGCATGGCATCAAAAACAAGAAATCTGGATATGTTTTTTGCAAAATATAGAAAACACATCTAGGTTGATTAAAATATGCAAATACAGAGTGCAAGAGGTGGTTACTCTTGTAAGGACCCCAGTTGAGTCTATTTCAAGATATCAAAACAAATAGAGCCTTCATGATAACAAGAGTTACAGAATGGAAAAGAAGTATAGTCCTTTGACTTATACCCGTGCAATGGCATTGAATCATTCTCAACCATTTCTTCCTTTCAAGGCAACATTGTCTTGTAAAACAATTGACAGACGAATCAATAGAAAAGATGGGGGCCTTGAATACTTTTAATCATGCCTCTATGTTTTTACAGAATGAATATCAATCATTTGGCTGCCACGGGTTTCTTTAAAACCCAAAAATTTACAAGTTTGGAGGTTCAGTATAAGTAAAACTAGAACAATGCAAGTGAATACAAAGAATGCATGGAGGTTATTTTCCCAGTAAAGAACAACAAAAAACATTTAAAAGCTCAGGAATTCCTTTTCAACTGTGGACAAAATTTGAGTCTTTTTCTTCAAAACACCAAAACCCACTTGGGGGTTTTTGCAGAAATGCAATCTGTTACAATTGATGAAGACCCACTTGGGTTTTTTACATAAAATTACAGCTACAACTGTGACCCAAGATCTGGGGTTTTTTCTTCAAAAAATCCAAAACCCACTTGGGGTTTTTTTCCAAAATACAATCTTGCTACAAATTGAAGGCAACCCACTTGGGTTTTTTTAAAGGAATCACAAATTTCTTCAAATGAACAAAAACCCACTTGGGGTTCGAGCAAACAATTGCAAATACAAAATATTAAGGAGAGCTTCATAGGATATTCAAAACATAAAGTGTATGTGCAAAACCAAGTTCATATGCTCACAGAGAAACACAATTTTGTTGCAATTTGGAGAAACCCACTTGGGGTTCGAGCTACAGAAGGCATTTGAAGTGTTTTTTAAAAAGTAAATCAAAGTATGATGCTATGAATGCAAATTCAAAATGACAAACAAAGAGCTATTCTTCTATCTACAGTTGCGACCTCAATGGCTATATTTTTTTCCAAAATAACAATGCAAAAGATTGGGTTTTTTCTTCTTTCAAAGAAAATGCAAAAGGAAATGAAGAATTTATGCTTTATTAATCAGAATGAAGGCTCGAAATGAGCTTTGTTGCTCAAATTTTGAAGAGAAGTAGAGTCGAATCAAGGCGTACCTGGAGCTGTGGGTCATTTTTTTTGCAACTTTCAAGCTTCTTTTCTTTTACCAAAAAGCTTCTTTCAAGCTTCTCATGGTGGCTATTAAAAGTGGAGAACAATAATAGAGAGCAAAAATGAAACGAAGTTCATTAGAGAATGTTCCAGGCCAAGGCCAAAATCAATGAAATGGCCTTCAAAGGATATGAAAAAACCAAGTTTTGATGCAAAAAGGGAATTTACCTCGTTTTCCACTATTTTCCTCAAGAAATCGTCACAAAAACCAATCAAAATCTCCATATTCTATGCGTGCAATTGAAACCCTAGCGGCAGCATGTCTCTGCCAAAATGCTCGATGATAAAATGATGATGTTTTTTCACATTCTTCATCTTTTGTTGATTAGGGTTTGACCCTATTTTGATGCCAATGGGATTTTTGTCCCATGTTTTAAAAAATGAAACACATTTTAATGCATAATGGGGGCCGAATGATAGGTTTCAAGACTTAGGAAAAAATTTCCTTATTTTCATCATTGAAAACATGTGCCTTGTTTCAAATTTTGCTAAGTCCTTCATGAGGAACATGTGAAATGTGCCAAGTCTTTAGGTTATGACTTTGACCTTTTACATGTAATGCCTTAGTGCCTTGAAGACTTAGAATATGCATTCCATGAAGTGTGGAGGTCGATCATATAGTCTGAATTTGGGCCTTTATCTTGTTTGCCTTTGAAAATTAGAATGTTGACCATATGTAGCCTTGAAATGCAAAATGAGGTAAGTAAAATGATCAGGAGCCTTTTAGGATTTTTTGACCTTGTTTAATGCTTTTGAAAGCATTTTTACATTTCATTATATTTTGCATTTTGTTTCAAAGTATAAAAATATCATTTAAGTGATTTGCTAATCACTTTGATATTATTTACATGTAAATATAATGTAATCTATTATTGATGGTAGGCCCTCTTATATTTTGCTTTGAAATGTAAAATAACTTGATTAAGTGGTGTATTATAAATCACCTAATCAAGTTATTATCTTTAATGCCTTTTTGAAGTCTCGTGTTTTCAAAACACACATATTGCATGAGTCAAAGCTAGGAGACAAAATGATGGCTTGCAGACATGAGGAGAGTGTGGGGGTGAAGCATTTGACTATTTTGGAGAAACATGTGCTACTCTGGAGGGATTTTTGTCACACTTTTGGCATGACTTGAGTCTAAGCTTGACTTTTCACCATTTTAGAGGCCTTTTGGAGTGATTTTTTAAGGTTCTTTTTTGGATTTTGTGCCTCATCCGACCAGAACCTTCTAGATGGGCAGGTATGAGAGTTGTGTGATCCTTTTGCTTAAGTATATTCATTTTGGGAATTTTGGAGTTAGTTCTTTCTTTCTAGCAACAGGATAGCTTTGTTTTTTTGGAGTTATTTTTCATCATGGAGCAGTATTGTAACTCAGATGGACTTGTGATATAGTAAGCACTTTGAATTAATAAAATAGAGCATTTTACCTTCTCCTTTCATGTTTCATGGTATGTTGTTAATTATTGATTAGATTGTCTTGTGAAAATTCATCTTTCCTTACAAACTTGTCTCATGTGTAGGCATCTGTTTAGCAGAAAATGTATGTTAACAAGTTATAAGCTATGTTATTTAATAGTGTTTAGTTGTGAAACCTCTTATTTTCTTCTAAAAGTCCTATTTTGAGACCTCCTTATAAATTACTTATGTAAGCTGCATTTGAAAATGAGTTGTGTAAACCAAGTTTTATGATATTGATTTGAATGTGATAGGTTGTTATCAGGGCTTAGTTGTTTTTTGGTGTATCACCTTAGATATTTTCAGTATTAGGTTCATTTTTTATGCAATTCTTACCCTCTATCTCATAAATTAGTAGTTAGGTGGCATCAAAAGGGGAAGCAATCCCATAATCTAGAGGTCTGCTTTCAAATAGGACACCCACAACCTGAAAGCAGTCCCATGTTACATCCAAACCTGCTAAGTTTATTCACAGCTTGGCAGTAAGGTGCAGATTTGGATCACTAACACCTCCATCTTTCCATAACAACAATATCACCTTCATCCCTTTCCACAATCCCAATATCCTCCAAACCATCTCGCAATCCATAATCCTTCTCCTCCAATCCATGATCTCAACCCACCATCCACTTCCCCTAATATTAATCCACCATTCATGCCCTCCTCTCTCACTTCACCTTCCACTTCTTCATACCTTAATCTTCCCTCCAATCCATCATACTTCCCTCCATCTAATCTTAATCCCACAATACACCATCCCAATCCACCACCCATTCATAATCCTTCATCTATTCCCAACAATCCATCTAAGCCTAGAATATACAAGTATCTCATTCCAGATGTCATTCAAGGACTCCTCATAAAGAATTCATCACCAAATCCACATCCCAAATTTGTGGAGTTATTTCACCCCATTCCACCATGTATAGTCACTAGTGATGAGGCCTTTCTCCATCCCACACCTATCATTCCTCTTCCCACTCCTCTTAATACCATGCAAAATATTGAAACCATCCCTCTCATTGAATCCACCCAAATCTAATCCCCTTATCCTACTCCTAGCATTAACCAAATCAACTCCCTCAAATTTCATGAATCTTTTATTCTTCCATCCACCTCATTTGAGGAGTTCATCCAACATCCTCCACCACCACATCACCCATAAATGTTGAAACATTCCAAGAGCTTGTTCCAAATCACACTAATACATCCCCTCATCCAAATGAAGCTCCTACCATACCATCTATTCCATCTCAAGATCATAGTACCCTCTCCACTTCATCCAATGATCCCCTTATCAATCAAGATCCAATCATTCCTTGCAATCCCTCTCATGATCTCTTATCACCTACTCCTCCAAATCAAGATCCTACCATCCCATATACTCCACCTCATGATCATTTATCACTTCCTATCCAAAATATCCCAACGCAACCTGCATATCCCCTTGGTCCTCTTACATTCACCCATAGTGGTTCTCTTGCCACAAAATAACAAAGCATATCCACCACCTTTCCTCCTCCACCTAATAATGGACTCACATCATGCTTCCAAAATAACAAGAATCCTACTATAAATTGAATGCTAAAAACCATGAATGTCAAGGTAAAGGCTTATGCCTTCATGAGAAAGGTATATTGGAGCCCATCCATATAAAGAAAATCCATGAGCACAAGGCCTTGGCTACATATCTCAAGGCTCAAAATCCAAAAATGTTGGTACAACCTTTGTACATCCTAAGTGACCCTCTTCCTAACGAACAATAGGCACTTCCCATCACTCCACCAAACCATTTGTAACCATCCCCCTCCTCCATCATATCACCTCAAAGCAGCTATCCATATCCCTCCTTCATTCTCCAAATCCATTTTGGGTCCCTTTGTCCCACAATCCACCATCACACTTCCTCCATCTACTGGATCCATTTTGGGCCCTTATATCCCAAAATTTCATCCCCCAATCTTATCCTAGTCATCCCCTCATCCACCAATCACCTATCCCTATCACCCATCATAAACATCCCATTCTCATAATCTCCAATTAGGATCAACAAAAGCACACCTCCAGGAACCTCATCCAATGTCCTCCATCCACGCTCCATCTCCAAAATCCTACTACTATCACTCTCCATCCATGCACTATCTCCAAAATCTCTCCACATCATTCATCTCCTCGCGCCCATACCATTTCTATTGGAAGCAATTTGGATTCCAAAGTAAAAACAGATAAATCCAAACATCCACATGAATATAATGATCTCCATGTCCCCTCAAAAAGATATGATAAATAAAAGAACAATCCCATCCAAAAATGCAATCAACCCAAAAGGCTACAAAGGCCCACTAAAGCAAACATCAAAACTATGTGGATCATAAAACAAAAAGATGTAATGCATTCAAATGACAAATCCATAATGAAATCCAAAGTTTCTAATCCAAAAGCTAATCATCCCCATCCTCCATATCCTAAATCTATTTTGGGTCCCTATACCCCAAAATTCACTATCCCAACTACTCCATCATCCTCACATTCTTCATCCATTAATCCTCGTAACATTCCACGTCCACCACAATATGTGCCAATGTTGGTCCTAAGAACATCCCCCCATCACACTCCTTTCCCATCATTTCATCCATTCACTTTCCAACATCCCGTCAATTATCCCACATATCTCTCCCATAAAATCCCTTCAATCCATTCCCTTGCATAATCCATCCATCCTAATAAGGTTGTACCAACATCTAGTGGTCACTTCAAACATGGGCTCTTACTACCTCAGTATGGAACTAGATGCTTGAATCCTTCATCCATCTTCTTATCCCTGATCACTCATTATCTTTATCACCCTATTCTCCTTCCATTAATCCTCCCAAAGCCTCAATCCCTTTATCTCATGAGCCCTCCATATCCACATCCTTATCTTCCTATCCCCTCATATTCCCATCCTTCCATCTCCCAAATCCTTATCTCTCTATCTATCCATCCTATGATATTTCCATCTCCCCATATTTATCTCTCCATTTCTTCATCCCTATCCTCATTCCATCTCCTAATCCCTTGTAATTGGTATCTAGCTATAGGCTACCCCCATGTAATCCAGTGTCATCTATCTCACTATCCTCACTCCTATCTATTTCCTACATCCTACTAATCTCCTATCACTTTTAATCACTCACCTATCCATCCCATTTTCCTCCCAATTTATCTTTCAATGATTTGGATAACTATCCCATTTCCAAGCTTCACATAATCAACATCCTCTTGTAAATATTGTACATCATGTATATATCTATTTTCTTATATATAAGGTCAGTCTTGAGTCATCACCTAGGCCCATCCTTGTACATACTTATCACTAGATTCCATCCTTTCATTTGGTGTGTCACCAAGATCCCCTATCAAGCTAGTACATCAACCAAATCCATTAACCCCTTTGGGTTTCAAGTATCTCTATCATCTCTTGTCATGAGAATCCTAGGTCATATCCATCCATCCTTGGTATTCATAGGATATATTGTTCCTCACATAAGACCACATCAACCCCATCCATCATACTTATAGAAAAAGGTACTTGAGATGTTTGTTTTTTCTTTGGTGCTTTTTTATATTTGTTTATTTCTTTTGAGCTTCCTAATTCACCTACTTTAGGTTTCCATGATCCACCATATCATGGTGTTCTTTGATAGGTAAAATTAGGGGAAAGTATTAGGTTTTAGTTTGTTGTATCTTCTTAGTTGTTTCACGTAGTATCCACTAATATCCTCTAAGGTCTTGTGTTATACTGAAGCATCCCTTGTGCTTGTGGTTTTCCAGCATCATATCCACCAAAGCCCTTTGTGACTTTGTGAGATGTTGGACTAACCTTTTGTTTGTTGTTTCAATCTTATGCATGAGATACGACACCACCTTGGTTCCTCATACCTTGGTGCATAGTATCCCATGCTATATCAAATTAAATGCTCAATACATGGTAGTTCTAATTCGGTGCTCCAAATCCCCCATCCATTTATCCCACATCTTTTTAATCCACTCATCCTTCATCTATATCCCTCATCTACCTATTTTATCCATTTTCCTCACCACACTTAATTCCCAATTTTTTGTGCACATGAATCCTCATCCATATTTTCATCTATTCTCCCATCTTACTCTTGTACCAACCATATGCATATTTTCATCCATCTAATCATTTCAGCATCCCTTCAATCTTGTTAGTCTAATATATATTTGTTAGTCTAAGCATATTTTCATCCATCCTAATCATGTCATCATCCCTTCAATCTTATTAGGCTAATAACATTTGTTATTATAATCATCTTTTACTCCATCCTTTCCATCCATTTCATCAATCCTATTGCTCCTTGCAATCCCACATCACAAGCAAATCCTACTTCATGCAATCTAGCACAAATCATTCACTTGCATCCTTGGTCTTGTTCCTGGCCTTGTTGCAAGCCTCGATCCAAATTATCATCATCATCCTTGGGATGTATCCTTCCTTATCCTTGTTTTGTTTTAGGATATATTGTTCACACATCAACAACACTCCAATCATCACCATCGGGAAGTATCCTTCCCAATCCTTGTGTTGTTTTGGGATATATCATTCCCACATCAACAACACTCCAATCATCATCATCGAGATGTATCCTTCCCAATCCTTATGTTATTTTGGGATATATCATTCCCACATCAAAACACTCTAATCATTATCCTCAAGATGTCTCCTTCTAATTCCTTGTGTTGTTTTAAGATATATTGTTCCCACATCAACAACACTCCATCAACCATCAATCAATTTTGGCTTTTCAACATGACCAGGGTAATATCATATTTGTCCTTGAATCCTTTTGTGCTCTCTTTCTTATCATCTCCCCATCTTGCATTTTATCTATCATCTTGCACCATCTTCCTCATTTATCCTTGCATCATCTCATCCATTTCAAGAGCACACCTGTGTTCTCCTAAACCTACATGTCCTCTCGAGGTGGCATCCTTAATTCCTAATCTTCATCTTCACTCCCACCATATTTCATTCTAGTCACTCCTTTGAATGACTAGGGAATCTTCCCTAATCTAACCATCTTCTTCCTAGTGCCATGTTTTAATTTTCTTTGAAATGATGCTACTTTGTAACACCATCTCAAAGAGGAGAAAAATATAGACACCTAAAACTGATCACATTTGTTCAATTTATCCTTATTTCATCTAATTCCTCATAATTTACAATAATTAAATAATATTGTATCATTTAATTAATATTCTCTATTTTCCTCTTGTAGTGTAGAAAAATGTATCCCTTTACATTTTTACACTTGTTTGGGCCCTCCTAATTAATGGACTTAATAATGCCTTAATTTAGTGTTGAAAAATGTATCCCTTTACATTTTTACACTTGTTTGGGCCCTCCTAATTAATGGACTTAATAATGCCTTAATTTAGTGTTGAAAAATGTATCCCTTTACATTTTCACACTTTTTTGGACCTTCTTAATTAAATTGAGCTTAATTAGGCCTTACTAAGCCCTATTTTACATCTACAGGCCTAATAAATTACATTTTTCGAAGGAGAATCCTTACAACAATTAATGCCAACACATTAATAAACACCTTGAGCAATGTGTGTTCCAGGAATAGGGACCTAAGACCCATTCACCCACGGGCGAATGGGTCCTCCCTAAACCATTGAACCCATTTCTAAAACATGTTTTGGTGGTATTTTTACCATCCCAAATTCAAATTTCAAATGTTAGATTGTAATGTTTACTTTTCAAGAAATTAAGGATAAATGTCTATAAATACAAAGTTATTTTATCAAATCAACATTAGATTTTTAAGGGAAATTTCACAAGAGAAAAAATTATTGTCAAGAGCATTGAAGAGAATATTTATCAAGCATCTACAACAACAATCAAGATCTCAAGCATCATGTCAAAGTTATGTTTATTCATGCATGTTTTTGGAGCTAACATTGTGATGTAGGTTTCAAGCATTCAAGTCAATATTCAAGCACAAGATCAATATCATCAATCAATCCATTTCATGCTAGTTTCAGTCCTTCAAAGATCTCCATTCAAAAGGTTTATTCAAGGGTTTGGTGAGTTGCAACATAGTTTGTTCATTCATCATTCCTCTCCTACTTTCATTATTTCAATTCAAGGTTTAATTACCGAAATGGGGTTTGACCAAGGCAAACCCCCATTCACCCAAAAAAAATAATTTTTTCCTCTCTCTTTGTGTTGCAGATTTGTAGGTTCATAGGTTGAAGAAAATTTGAAGATCTCAAAAGAACAATTTTGTAAAGTTGTATTTGTTGTCACCTTTGTTGTCATCTCATAGAAACTTCGATCCTAAATTTATTTGATTGTCTGACTGTGAAACCCAAAGGAACTAGAAGTACAGACACAAGAGCAGAGGACCCATAAATAAATTTTGGAAAGCCCCACAAAGACCCATTCACCCATGGGTAAATGTCCTAGGATAGCTTCTAGAAGCAATGTTTTGTGATAGGTGCACAATATTTTCCCTCCCCAGATCTACCATAAGTTTTACTATTTGTAATAGTCTTATGTTTCATCTATAAAATCCACCCTTCACATGTCCTTAATGAATGCATTTGGTATTTTTAATCTTTCTCCTGAAACCCTTGTTTAGTCATTTTTGTCGTTGTTTCTATTAGAAGGACAACTTGCAACATTTTTTATGACATATTTATAATAATTTAGACTTCACAAATCTGAAGGGAAGTTGTGGATTCTATTAGTGTTATGCTTGAAATTGAAGATTCAAGTGTTACATTGAATAATTGGGATCATTAGGTATTTTTCATTTGTCTCCCAAGAGTGCATTTCAGTCATATTTACCCTAGCCACACACATAAAGGAAGTTGCTAGATCTTCCATAGAATTGACTCACCTAAGGGATGAAAGTTAATTCTATATTGGAGGATCTCATTTCCCGAATGAAATAGAAAATAGGTAGGTTCATTACACCCCATTTTTCCCTTTCTATTTATAGTAAGTTTGGTGAAACATTCCAAATTTAGTATAAAACCCTATATGTTTTGAACTCCTACCCTGTTTTTCTATGTTTCATTTTGGTGAACCTAAGTATTTGAACATTCTAATTTATAATTTGGAATGAATTCAAACCCTAGATCTAGGATTTGAATTAATTCATTGCATTTAGGGTTTTTTAATTTGGCTTAAGGTTGCCTTGCATTTTAGGTGCAAACTTGCATTTTGCACTCACTTTAAATCTGAAAATTCAACAAAAATTGCATAATGTTAGATTGATTTTGTATAGTATTTACATAATAGCATACTTTCAGTCACTTAAACCAGAAAATTGGATCAAAATTGCATTTAAAAATAGGTCATTTTGGTTGTCATTTAGCATTATTTGACAATTGCATTCAACTCTAATTTTCCAGAATTCTAAAATTGTAAGTACCAGTTTACAACCTAGAATAGAGAACACACAAAACAACTCAAAAAGTGCATTTTTCATTTTAAAAAACCCCGAACAGAGACCCATTCATGGTAACCCACTGTTTCAATCTAGTATTTTTTAGGAATTTCTATTTTATACATTGGGTTTAAATCATTCCAAAATTATTTCAATAGTGAAAATCATCAGATCTATAGGGAAATGTTTACATTTCTAAAGCTTTGCATAAGTTGGATAAAAGTACTTTTCATTTTTGGGTACAAAATGTTTACATTCTTGAAGCATTGCATAAGTTGGATAAAAGTACTTTTCATTTTTGGGTACAAAATTTTTACATTCTTGAAGCATTGCATAAGTTGGATAAAAGTACTTTTCATTTTTGGACGCACAATTTTAGTATCTTTCCTTTCCACTTATGCCAAGAAAAAGTTCATCAACAAGCATGTTAGTCATTCTCCCAACATCTCTCCCACTTATGAGAATGTTTTAGTGAAAGAGAATACAATAGTGGAGAATCATGATAGTCAAATTTGGTCTTCCCCTAATATCTCTCCTATTTGTGAAGAAGATATTTTGGTGTTAGAAGATTCAATAAATGAGAGTTATGAGAATCCTATTTGTTTCTCTTCTCCTACCTCTCCCACTTGGGAATACATTGTTGGATACAAGGATGAGACCATTGAAACATCCCCTAATATCACTTTGCCTATTTCTCCTATTTGTGAGAATGATTTGACACAAGAGAATTCCATCATTGATAAGCAAGAAAATCCAACCATTGATGACTCCCCTACTTGTGATGAAGTTATTTTAGAAGATCCAACCATTTAATTTCATGAACATCTAGTTTGTTTCTTTCCTAAAAACTCTCCTACTAGGGAAGATATCATGGTACAAGAAAATGACAACATTGACAATAGTAATGGGGCTTCATTAGATGAAGATGATGAGGTAACATTAGATTCTCCTTCACTAAAAGATCATCAAAATAAGGATAAATATTTTTAGGTTATGAACATTAGATATCCCTTGAGTCTTCATACAATTCCTCTGATTATTAGTTCTCCTAAGTCATCTCCTAAGCCACTTCTTACCTGTTACCCACCCTCACACCAGCACCAAGTTCAAAACAAACTTGTGCTTATCCTAAGACTACCTCAACACAATGTTTCACAACAACTAAGTTATAATATCATTGCCCACACATATAATACAAGGACCAATAGGTAACCACAAACAACTACAACATCCCTTCCATTACCTCAACCATATCTCCCACCTGTACCTAATATCCTACAGTATAGTGGAAAGGAGTATGATCTTGTGGAACAATTTAAAAACACTCCTGCTAAGATTCCTTTATGGGACCTTATTCAAGCCTCACCTAGTTATAATGGCATGCTTCAAATGGCTTTGCAACAAGTTTTGATTCCTCCTAGTTCAAACCCAAATGATATAGCAACCCTAATTCAAGAAATGAATGCAAACATTCTTTTCCACCAAAGTGAGTTACCTCCTTTGGAAGTGCAAAAATAAAATGAATCCTTTATGATAGTGGCTATTTATAATAAGACTAGGATAAAACCAACCCTTGTTGAGAATGTATCAACCCTTAATGTGTGAAGCATAAACCTTTTGGGTAAGATTGGAGTAGACAAAATCCAAATACAACCAGACTCTTTATCCATCCATGGATTTGATAATGTAGGAAAACAATCGCTTGGTGTGATCACATTACCTATAACAGTTGGAAAGGCCACATTGCAAACTCCTATCCATTACTCAAAATCTTTCATATAATCTTCTTTTGGGAATACCATGGATTCATGAAATGCATACAGTGCCTTCAACTATTCATCATATAATGAAGTATGTTTATAACAATAAGGTTTATACAATAAAAGTTGATCCTGAGCCTTATAATTGTTTACAAATTGAAAAGGAATGAAAAATCTTCTTACAAAATTGACACCAACTACACAAAATAGAACCCATGCAAGAGGAAAGAAAAGAGAACAATACTGAACAAGTCATAAAGCTATTAGAAGATGATTGGGGATCATTAGATTTCACACCTAAATTTGATGGGCAACCCAAGATTATACAATTAAAGTCAAAAAAGAAGAAAGAAGTTTCCATAGTATCAACACAAGTTGATTCATCCAAATCACATGAGTCTACAACCTTTAGCAAAGAAGAAAACAACATTTACACATCCACATATGAAGAGTGTGATCATGAGCAACCATTAAATCCGAAAAAAATTGAAAATTTTTATGGAAGAGGTTATGAACTTTTGAAACAACTTGGTTATAATGGAAAAGGATGTGGTGCTAGAGAACAAGGTATTTGTGTCCCTATAGAGCCTAACACACAAGAAACAACTAGTGGTCTTGGTTATTGTCATACAAAAGAAACAAAAGCATCAAACAATCCTTCACTTAGTATCAACAATCTTACAAAAGATTCTTCTAAGACAACTTTAACCTTGGTGTATCTTGAACTTATCGATACTACATGTGGGAATATATCATTGGATATGCATCAAATTGATACTTTTCCTACTCAATAATATTAATTGTTGCTCCTTGTCATGTGGTAGTTGTAGTATCATAGCATATTTACTACCATGCATGAGGATATAAATTTGGCTTTATGTAATCATATTTCTTTTCAAGCAAGAAGTAGCATATCATCATCCATTTTGATCCACACCATATGAGTTGGGATGTGGGATGACATGGCTAAGTTATCTCACATGTGACATACTTTCTTTCTATGTTATCTTTAGCATTGCATTTGGGGGAAACCCCTCTTCATGACATAGCTTCATTTGAAAACATATAGGGCTTTCCAAATAAACTCTCATGTATTCTTTATTCCTGGCATTTATCTTTTGCTACTTTAAAGTAATTGCTCACAACATGGTGTTTATCAATTTCTTTAAAGTGGGGGCCTACATTGGCATTATTATTTTGAAAATTTTGACTATAACTTATGTTTCATAGTGTGGTCTTCTTACTTCATGCGATGTGTCCTCTTCTTGGTGGAGTCATTGGGTTTGATGTCCTTTAAGAGCATGACCTTTCTGAGCATATGACATTCCTCTTAGTGGTAATGCTATGGATTGCATTCCCTAGGTTGTGAATCTTTTATCCTAGACTTGTCCTCTCTTAGAGACATTAGGCATGATGTTCCCTAAGAGGAGACCTTACATCAACTAAGCAAAACCCCTTTGAACATGTCTTATCCTATTTTCATTTTGTTCATAAGTGTTTAGCATAAAGAAGCTTTCTAACCTTGTGAAACTCAAAGTTACAACCTTTTTCATGACCACCAAGCATAACACACCTTGCTTGCCAATGGGGCCATGTTTTTTCATAAGTTTCTAGCATAACACAACTTGCTAACCTTGTGAAGCTTGAAGTTTCACCCTTTTTAATGTATACCAAGCATAACACAACTTGCTTGCTTGTGGAGCCTCATATGTTCATAAGTTTTTAGCATAACACAACTTGCTAAGCCTTATGAAGCTCGAAGTTTATATTTTTGTGGTGCCTTATCAAAGTTATCAGAGGTATAGCTTTGGTATGGTTAGTGTGATGAGATCCTATAGACTTGGCATGAATTTCCATTGTACAGTGAGAGCCTATAGACCTAGCATGACTTTCTCATTTAGTCACTTTTGGGGGCTCACCTAGTGGATAGCGGATTTCACTAGCCCATTTGAGTGTGCATTATTGTTTGCATAACAACGAGTTCCACTAGAATGTTTTTTGACAAACAACTAAGGCTTGATCCCAAGATCAAGTTGGACAAACAAATGAGGCTTGATCCACCCCTTTATTTTTCTTTCTTTGAGTCTTTGACATTGTATGGTTGAGTATCTTGTGATTTCTACATACATATATATGTTTAACATAGGCATGTGTTTCCTTGTTCCTTTGTTGGTTTTTCCATGAGATCTTAGATCTTGGGGGCTTGATCATCCTCCTTGATCTTTTCCATCTTATCCTTCCAATGATCATACAATTAGACCTCTCTTGATTGTCTACTTTACTGTGATTTTGACACAAGATCATCCTCTCACTAAAGTGGGGGCTAAATGTAGTGTATAAAAATGTATCCCTTTACATTTTCACACTTGTTTGGGCCCTCCTAATTAAAATGGACTTAATAATGCCTTAATTTAGTGTTGAAAAATGTATCCCTTTACATTTTCACACTTGTTTGGGCCCTCTTAATTAAATGGATCTTAATTAGGCCTTAATAAGCCCTATTTTACATCTACAAGCCTAATAAATTACATTTTTTCAAAGGGGAATCTCGACAACAATTAATGCCAACACATAATTAAACACCTTGAGCAATGTGTGTTCCAGGAATAGGGACCTAGGATCCATTCGCCCATGAGTGAATGGGTCCTCCCTAAACCCTTGAATCCATTTTTAAAACATGTTTTGGCGATATTTTTATCATCCCAAATTCAAATTTCAAATATCGGTTTGTAATGTTTAATTTTCAAGAAATTAAGGATAAATGTCTATAAATACAAGGTTATTTTATCAAATCAACATTAGATTTTTAAGAGAACTTTCACAAGAGAAAATATTATTTTCAAGAGCATTGAAGAGTAGATTTATCAAGCATCTACAACAACAATCAATATCCATGTCAAAGTTATGTTCATTCATGCATCTTTTTGGAGCTAACATTGTGATGTAGGTTTCAAACATTCAAGTCAATATTCAAGCACAAGATCAACATCATCAATCAAGACATTTCATGCAAGTTTTAGTCCTTCAAAGATCTCCATTCAAAAGGTTTATTCAATGGTTTGGTGACTTGCAACATAGCTTGTTCATTCATCATTCCTCTCCTGCTTTCATTATTTAAATTCAAGGTTTAATTACCAAAATAGGGTTTGACTAGGGAAAAACCCCATTCACCCAAAAACAAACATTTCTCTCTCTCTCTCTCTCTCTCTCTCTCTCTCTCTTTCTCTCTCTCTTTGTTTGTTGCATATTTTCAACTTCATAGGTCGAAGAAAAGTTGAAGATCTCAAAAGAACAATTTTGCAAAGTTGCATTTTTTGTCACCTTTGTTGCCATCTCATGGAAACTCAGATCCCAAATTTATTTCTGACTGTCAGACTATGAAACCCAAAGGATTTGGAAGTGCATACACAAGAGAAGAGGAACCAAAAATCAATTTTGAAAATCCCCACAAAGACCCATTCGCCCATGGGAAAATGAGTCCCAGGATAGCTTCCAAAATAAGTGTTTTTGTGA
>VDFB02090347.1:0-66209 GCA_007258455.2 Sequoia sempervirens | reverse complement strand
ATCATCGTATGACTGGGGAAGAGTCACATGATTGCCGATCAACTGTCAAGGATCTAGTCGGGCGAACCTGCAGAAGGGGGAGTGAATGAGGACTTTTCAGAAGCGCACATGTTTCAGATTACATTACTCTCTTCTTGGTATGAAAAGATTGGAGAATACTTGTCCACAACTACGTTCCCAAAGGAAATGTCGCCAGTAGAAAGGAGGAAGCTTGTACTGAAGAGTAAGACATTTCAATTGATCAATGGCTTGTTGTACAAGATGGGGTCCAACCAGATCCTCCGAAGATGTGTCATAGAGGAGGAGATACTAGGCATACTGAAAGAAGCACATGAGGGTCTGGTAGGTGGTCACATGGGCCCGGATGCTACGGCCAAAAAAATCCTCTTGGCAGGCCTATGGTGGCCAATGATGCACACAGACGCTCGAGAGTGGGCATTAGGCTGTGACACCTACCAAAGGGTAGGGAAACCATTGAAGCGAGACTCTATGCCATTGTATCCGTCCCAACCTCAGGAGTTGTTCAAACGATGGGGGCTGGATTTTATTGGGCCATTGAAGGTGAGTCAATTACATCGGTGCCGATACATTGTGGTTAAGCTACAAAATACCTCACGGCGGGGTCGAGAATTTGTTAATAACGTATAACACATCATAGAGTACGACAACACAATTCATCTACAAGTAGATAGTGACGAGGTACGGGATTCTGATCCAGAATACGAGTGATTGTGGGGGACACTTTGTCAACCACATCATCCGACTGATGACTGCGAAGTTTTGGATCTTCCACAACTTATCAAGTCCGTACTACCCACGAGCGAACGGCCAAGTAGAGTCCACGAATAAGGTGTTAGTATCTATTCTTCATAGTTTTGTGGCGTAGAGGAAGCTGACTGGGAGGAGAGACTACCAGCGGTCCTGTGGGATTATCGTAGTACGTACAAGGTGACAATGGGGCACACACCCTTTCAATTAATGTACAGTCAGGAAGCGGTGGTACCAATGGAATATATGGTTCCTAGCCTAAGAATAGCCGTAGAGAACCGGCTGGGCGATATAGAGAGCCTAAAAGAACAGTTGTACCAACTTAACAAACTGGACGAACGAAGGATAATGGCACAATGGGCAACGAAGAATATGCAGTGGACAAGAAAATACTGGCACGATAAACATCTCCGGCGAATGAATTTCCGGCTAGGGCAGTTAGTTTTAAAGTATAACGGGTGTAACGAAATCAAGCCTGGGAAGTTCAAAGTTCGTTGGTTGGGACCATTTCGAATTCGAGAGGTAGGTGACAATGGATCTATAAAGCTTGAAAATTTGGATGGATAATTGCTACCAAAGGCAATCAAGGATCAAAGCTGAAAATATATCAGGAAAGAAAAGAGAGGAAGGACACCATAGCCATTAATATGCTCGGCTACGCTACCAAAGAAGATTGGGCCGTGCAGAAGGAGACCCATAGAGAGCAAGATTGGGGCTTGGGAGGCCTCAGGTACACAGTGGAAGGAGTTTGGATGGAGTCAGGCATAGACCAGATTATTGAAGAAAGGTTGGTGCAGAAGGGAGTAGAGGGGATTGCCGTGCCTCGGGTGCACAAGCACCTGACTAATGCAGTGGTCAGGACACCCGCACTCTGGCGACGAATGGGTGGACATTGGGGTTATGTTGCCCCGTACGAAGGCATTAAGCGAGGGTACCTGGCCAAAGAATTGGACAAAGAGGCATAGAAGGAAAAGGAGGAACAAGTAGCCAACGAACGAAGTACGTGCCAACTCGAGGGTACTAATGAAGAAGATGACGAATGGGACGACAAACGATGCGAGGCCTACTTCGAAAAAACAACCCCTTGTTTAAAGACGATGATAATGACAGAGGACATATTTGTCTCGTACGTGGATGGACACAGAAGATGTACTTAAGCAAACGAGATGAGAGAGAAGGAAAGTGCCGAGGGTAAGAAAGATAGTGACGAAGGATGGACTTTGGAAAGTAATACCCAACCCAGCTGAGCCACCAACGGTAGAAGGTGAGAATGTTATGTGGTACCAGCGCTACGGAGGGAGGTACGTCGACGGTAGTTTTAAAGGTATTGGTCTTGCTCCATTGCTTGATAAGTGGTTTGATGTATAGTACGTAGGGACATGTTGTGAAGAGCAGTGCTATAAGTGCCCCCCACATACGTGTAAATGGCATTATGCGTCTGAGTTAAAGATTAGGGAAGATGGTGGCGTAAGAGGAACGAAAAGGAAAGATGAAAAAGAAGAGAGGAGATGAGAGAGAAAATGGACAAAATTGGAAAAAATTAAAAATGGAGAGAGAAGATATGAAAAATCAAAAAATAAAGCAAAAAGAAAGAGAAAATGATAAAAAGCAAGAAAAATCAAGGGAAGAGAAAGAAAAGAAAATTAGAAGAAATGTGGAAGAAAAATTAAAAATTTTTTTAGAAGAGAGAGAATGCAAAAGGAGGAAAATAAAAGTATTAAAGAGACAAAATTAAAAAATGAAGAGAAAGTAAAGTGGGAAGACGGAAACAAAAGGATTAAAAAAGATAAGACATTCAAAATCAAGGGAAGTGGAAGAATTAAAAAATAAAAAGGGATGTGGCGAATTAAAGTGAAGAGAATAAAAGTCTGCCAACTCTCAGCCGCCAAGTAGGTCGTACGGCCAATTGAAAAAATTGAAAGGAAAAATAAAGTCCAGCGAAAGCTTAAAAGCATCATAGTACGGTTAATTAAAGAAATTGCAAGGAGACTTAAAGTTTGGCAGAGGAGTAAAATCGTACGGCCATCTAGAGAGTAAAAGTTCGGCCAAAACCAAAAATTGTCGAGAATGCACAAGGGAGGGCGAAGTCGTACGGCAAAAGTCTTGGCACCTTAGAATACAAAGCACACAGAGAATCGGCGAAGGCACTGACTAGAAGGGCATCGTAGGACCAGGCAGGAGCACCGTACAACCAAGAAGAAGCATTGTACGGTTGGGAAAATTCATAGTACGGCTGAGAAAAAATACAACACGGTTGGCAGCAGGGTTTAGAGTGGTACGAAACCCAGTAATTCTTCACATGGTACGACATCCTCAAGCCTCTTACATTGTACGGCCTTGTCTTCAAGTTGTACGACCACCTCTAGGTTTTCAAATCATACGACCTTCTACAAGTTTGCAAATTGTCCAACATTCATTACTAGGTCACACCGTACAGCCTAAGTAGAGCAACGTAGTACGGCATCACATAGTACGACAGTTACTTTAGTTCGACAGTTACAGTAACTTTCAAGTGGAAGGAAATAAAGTTGATTTGAGTTGCTGAGTAGGCATCAAAATGGACAACGGGAAGAAAATTGTACGGTACAAGTTGATGGTGGCAGCCGTAGCGAAGAAAAAGAAAATGGAGACAGAAGCTGACGCCATGACATGGGAGAGTTTAACAGGCAATGAGTGTGAGCAGTGGTGGCGAAGCACGACCAATGATCATACGTTGAAGATTGCGCTGAAACATGCTTGAGTGGACAAGGCAGTGTTGGTACTGTTCTTCAACACCAGAGAATTTGAGCCTTGGCTGAAGATCATGGTGGACAATTATTGCAAGCACTCACACAAGTTTGTTGTAGATTACAGAGGATGTCTAGTTACAGTCTCCTTCTGGGCGTAGGATTTTGAGCGGGTATTGGGCATTCCAGCCACAGGAGTAGGAGTTAATAAACCAGGGAAAATGACTCAGCAGCATAAGGAAGTCCTCATCGAACAGGTCTGCCGGAATGATTTGACAGCCGAGGAGAGGGACACTATATGGAACGCAGGCAATAGAGGGCTTTAGAAGCACTAGCTAGCGACTGCTGAGTGGAAATGCCTATTGGATTTGATAAAATGCCGATTGACTGTAGCCAGCCGAGCATCAGACATCGCCCTTTGGATGGTGGACTATATGGTGGGGCTGAGTGTTGGCAGAGTCTATAATTGGGGATGCTTGCTTTCAGAATGTATGAGGGAATGCTTGTCGCAGAGGCACAAGGCATTTTACATGACACAACATGCAATTGCCTTGTTCCTGGATGCTATTCACAAGTAGGTGCCAGAAGGTAGATGGGGTCGACTGAAGCCTCTCGCTCATTTGGATGCGGGGCTGTCGACAACATTTTACTGGACAGGCTTATAATTGAAGCAAGTTGGCGAAAGTGCAGCAGTAGGGAAGAAGAGGAAACGCAAAGAGGCATCAGTGGAAGAAGAAACAACAACATCCGAGCAGAGTGAGGAAGAAGGGGAAAGGGAACCCATCGAGTTGTCATCCTCGACATCGGCTGCCAGTTCACCTACGGACGAGGAAGTGTCTGTCGCCATAGGAGTGGAGGCACGGGTGGAAGTAGAGGAAGCAGTGTTACCACCACTCGAACCCGCGGGATTCACCTTGCTAGCACCACCAGTGAGCGTGGGGAGTCCACTACCGGTGACTTTCACCCTTCCAATATCACCCATGGGCATCGGGCGGACAATGAGAGTAGCACCTTCAGTACCCGACGAATTGCCAAGTTGGGTGCCGCTTGCTACATCTGTACCGAATTCAGCAGTTTCAGTGGAGCCATTGCCAGGAGGTGATGTGTTGCCAGAATCGACAACTTCAGTGGAGATATTGCCAGAGCCAGGTTCGACAGCTTCAGGGGTTGCACCATCGACAACCTCACAAGTTACACCGCTGACCGTTCCAGCCACATTACCAGAACTAGTCATAGGCACGTGGGGAATGATCACGACGCAGGGATAGGCTTCCCTTGTCACACTGTCAGGAGTGCTAGGAGTGGCTCAAATTGACGATTGGTTGGGATCTGTGGGCTTCACACTGGAGGTGACCGAGCAACCTGCAGAGAGCCTTTCAGAGGAGTTGGATGGTGGTACAAATGAGGGCGGCCCACTTATCCAAACTCAGCAAAATGAGACGGTGAGGCTTGTTGAGAAGATGCGTGAGCAGCCTGCAGTAGGGGGAACGGAGCCAATGGTAGTCGTTCAGGAGCTTGGGGGATAGATAGTGAGGGAGACCCCCGAGGAGGACACAAAGCCTCCCTTAGCTCCCGCAGAGGAGGAGGACGAGGACAATGATTCCACAGAGTCTAGCGGGTTGGTAGTTGAGATGTCGCAGCTAGACTCGTCTGATCTAGTGGGGACAGTACAACGCTATGTGGAGGAACTTGAGCACATGGGGTAATTGATGATTCGGGTGGGCTAGGTTTCTCGAGAGCTCAAGGTCGGCCGATCTCCTCTAGTGGTCCAGGAAGTGCAACACATCCGCGGATTCGTGCAGATGGGGTGCGAGTCAGAGTTTACCCATATATTCACTAGTGAGGGTTGGCCGGTAGGCGAGACTCCAACAATGCTGAGGGCATGGCGTGGTAAACAACCAAGGCTGGTAGGAAGGGATGCTGGGGTTCTAGAGAGTCTGTATTACATTGAGCTCTCTTTCCGTGATGTTTTCTATCTCATGAAGCGACAAGTGTTCTCCACGGAAGTTGTAGTGGCACAAAAGGTAGAGGCATATAGACTTTTACAGAGGGTCAAGGATGAGTTAGCCACTGCAATGAAGAACATTCAAACAGAGTTGGTAGAACAAACTCGGATAGCCAGCAACAAAGGAGCCTGAGTATAGGCCTTGGAGGCCTGGGTGACCACTTTGGAAGAGGAGGCATGCTAGAGGGGGCAGGCTTGGGAGCATAAAGTGTAGGCGTTAGAGGAGCAGTTGGCCACAAGGAGCACGAAGGTAGACAAGGCCAAAGCCAACTGATGGAGGTGGCCCATATGGTTAAAGCTGCCAGGGAGAGAGAGATACTTGCCGACCGGTACTGTAATGTCCCCATTTTGCGAGCATCAGAGTTCGTAAGGATTAGCCTATCATTTGACCCTCGTAGGCTAACAGTTATGGATAGAGGGTTTTCTGTGGCAGTTACCGGTAATTTAGAGACATTACTCTTCAGCTGGATTCAGGTTTTGGCCTTTGCACAGGTTATTTGACTCAGATTGGCACACTTACTATTTATAGTAAGTTACTATTTTGGGAGAGTCAGGGTTCCTATTAATAGAAAGACACCTGAGTAGAGCATATTGGCAGTGTCGACATTGATTGGGCCTTTGCAGCTATTTCTAGACTTAGTTTCACATACTTACTATTTATAGTAAGTCACTGTTCAGGGTTTCTATTTTTAGACAGACATCCAATCACATGGAGAATAGGGAGAGTCGACTCCTAGCTCAGACAGCTTAGCAATTAGACAAGTACATTAAGAGATATTAACGTTTAAGTGACTTAAGTGATTTATTTAATATTTTAATATTATTATAAAGTTATAAAGTAACTTTATAATAATAAAGTCACTTTAATATAATCAAGTGCGTTAAGTGAATAATTTAATGTGGGAATAAATCTTTTATCCCACATTGGCCAGGAAGGTGTTTGAGCTCTCCTAAGGAAAGAATAAAAGGAGAGGCAAGAACTCATTCTCAACATCCAGTTGATGAATATTATTTTGATTGATTTTTATTGTGGAGCCTAGGGCTTCCGCAGTTTTCTTCTTTGATCATAGGAAACGAAAACTTCCTATTGATAGCATAACTGAGGGAGTGAAAGATCTCTTGAAGGGCTGCAAATTGAGGAGAGGATAATTCCGTCCTTTCATTTGTGCTTAAAGGCGAAGATTTTATCTAGGGTTTGAAGATTATCGAAGGTCTATCAAGTGCAGACCCGAAGATTCATCATTGGCAGCCACTAGTGATCAGAGTTCAAACTTTGTGTTGGCTGTTACAGTGGCGTGAACAGTGCTGATTTGCTACAGTACCCGCTACAGTGCACGTGAACAGTGCCGCGCTACAGTACCCTCGCTATAGTGACATGATTTTGAGAAGCATTTCTAGTCATACACAGCAGCATTGAGAGAGCCACGATTTTGGCTCATATCTTCCTTATGAGGCATCGATTTTCTTTGGAGTTTGCAGCCTTCAATGTTCAAAGGTTAAGACATAATGTCTAGGACGAATTGATGGTGATTGGTGGTCAAAACAATAAGCACGAAGGTCTGATATACCAGCAGCAGGGGCGGCTCAAGACCTAGGGTGATTTCTTCAAGGGAGTTCACAAAAAATAAAAATAAAATCTGAAGGCATCGTTGGAGGTGTTAAAGCCTAGCTGCCAGAGTTTGGGAGGCAAATCTATTAGCAGCAAGGAGAATTGAATTTTTATGTGCAAGCAGCCTTCAAACTCCAGGTTTTATCATATTTGTATCACTTTCAGTTTGGTACTTTAAACAACTAATTTGCATTATAATATACATGTTAAATAGAGTTGCATTTTGCATTGTCAGTGGCTACAAGTGTAAGAACTTATTACCATGGTAGAAAGGGATATTTGCATTGTCATAACATGCTGATACAGAAATAAATTGAAGGTCAGACTGTAGTAGTTTCATATCAGATTTGGGAACTCATTGTATTTTGAATGTAAGCCAAGAGTCTTGGCATTTGCATTGAACTCATTATTGTAGGCTTGCATCTCAATAAAAGATAACATCAGTTGGAGTTAGAGTGATCATTTGAATAATGTATGAGGATGTATGTCAATTGTTTGACATAATGCTTATACTGTATATGCATTTGAAAACACCAAATTTGATTGCATTACATCTAGTAATTCATTTAGATATTAAGGAAGGCATTCGTAAAACATCATCTGTGCATCTATCATCAATTATAAGCATTTATATCAGACTGAAATAGTTAGACCAGCAAGTTAGAAGATTGCATGTGAAGTATTTGAAAAAATAACCTAAGCCTATATTCAGCAATTTGAGGGCAGAACTTGCAAGGTTCATCAAAATTTGCATTCATCATGATCAGTTTGGGTTGAGAGACACCTAGTTTCTTACAGGTACCGAGGAGGTGAGGAGGTTGCACGCACAACACTCACCGATGGCTACTCCAACATCGTCAGTACTTCTAGGGACGTCCTCACTTCCTCCTCCTTCTCAGTAGATTCACATGTTGTATCATTCCCTTTAGGTTGTCCTGTTGTCTGGAAGACGACTTCTTTTGTGCGGGGGATGATGTAAGCTGTAGTTGTCTTTACTTTTGTTGTAGTCGGCCATATTGTTGTTTGGTTATGTTAATAAGACTATAGATAGCGGGAATAATGAATGTAATAAATGTCATGTGTATTCGGGTAACTAAGTCCCGATTAGTGGTAACGGGCTGTTATGAAATGTCACGATAGTTCGTTGTTCAACCACTGCCGAGCGTTATATGTACTCAGTTTCTATAGTCGGGAAGATGTTATGATCATGGTTGATAGTACTGTTGATATTTCTATTGTACATGGTGATAATTTCTGGAAATGAATAGAAGCATCACTTATTTTAAGCATATTATGTTTCCCAATCTGTTGTTCTATTCCATGTTCTGCATATAGTCTAGTTTACTTCCGTAGTACGTAGTACGTTGAATTACACCCAGTGAAGTAAACACTCATCACTGAAAAGTGGAAGAGTTAGCTTTACATTTCCTTTATTGTATAAGCTTTCCCATTGAAAAGTGGAAGTGTCAAGCTAACCCCACTAGATAAGTGAATTATTTTCAGCTGCTTCATTTGCATGTATTATTATAATCTCGTACACCGTATGCTCTCACCCCGCCCACATTAGGAACTTGGTGATCAGAAAGTGGAAAAGAAAATTGTTTAGCAATTTCCATTTTGTTGAGCTAACAAGATTTCCAAAAAAAATAGGTTGATTATTACATCCATACCCAAGACTAACATAATCAATGAGTGTATGGGCAAGGGTTGTCAGCATATTCTGCCAATATGGTGATTTAATGAGGTTGAAAGGAAGCCCATTGCCATAAATGCAATGAGCAATGCTCTCATCTACAACCTCCCTTGCATCATTTTGGAGGCTTTTTCAATGGGACTCTTTTACACGAAACATTCTCTTCTTGGGAAGATGGTGGTAGTGGCATGAAAGTATGTGGGCCAGCTAGTTGTGATAAGCCACTAGGAGGTTTCCACAAGCTTTTCTTGGAAAGAGGATGCTCTTTCCATTGATCTTCTATTTACCATGTCAGCATCCTCTTGTTTTTGAATATATGCCATTATTTGTTGCTTTGACAACCCTTTTTTATTCGGCCTAGGACAAACTTTTATTCACAAGTAGGGAATTACGCAGAAGTGAGATTTCACTCGACTATATGAACTCTAATACCTAGGTAGCACGTTGGCTACAACACCAGTGATCACGCCCACCACCAAGAAGTTGATCAATCATTATTGTATGTCGCACACTTCATCAAATTTAAATGAACTCTTTGCATTGGGGGCAACTAAACGAGAACTATTAGCCATTTTGTATGAACCTAAAACAACAAAAAACATTACAAATTAACAACTCTAAAATAAAAAAAATAAAATAATTGGAATTATAACCCTTTATTATGCATAAAATGTTCAAAATAATTTCAACACTTGTAATTTTTTTTTTTGAAAAAACTTGAAAAGAATTATTCCAAACTTGAAAAAAATGAAAGATTCACTCACCTTTGATGGTCAAACTTTCTTTATGCAGCTATTTCTCCCTTGTTGGTGTAGGTTTAACTTTCATGTAGCCCTAACCTTTGAAGAAAAATGAAACAACCTTCAAAACCCAACAATGGCAGCTTGGAGGAAAAATATTGTTTCGGTCTTTTGTTTTCGTGAAATGAATGAAAACAAGTGATATACCCTCACTTTAGGGCGAATTTGTGCTTTTAGATTTTTTTTTGTTTATAAAAATATGTTTTAAGTTGGTTTTTTCTTGTTTTTTGGGCCCAAGTGCCATGGATGGTAACTTGGTTGTACCAGTCTAGGACCCGTACCCGGATTGGACCTGTTGATGTATGTTTTATGACACACCAAACATCAGAATAAAAATGTCCAAAGACACTCTATCCTCTCTTGAAAAACCGCCGCATATGCTAAGATTGCAAGAAGATCATATGGCGATTCCAAGGTTTCTTTAGTCGGGTCTCGACGTGTGGATAAGCTCAATGGCCGTTGTGATATGCTGGTAATAAACAAGGGGACTTACGCAGAAAGTTTTCACAAGTTCAGGACTTAGGAAATTTATCGTTAAAGGCTCTCAATTAGGACTTTCAATGGATCTCAAAAAATGGCAAAAAGAATAGGGTTCAGGGAATCTAGTCTATGCCTAAGAACTCGAGACAGTAAGGACTCGGTGAAGAGAAATAAACCACACTTTGTTTCGCCTCCTATTGGACAACATACGCAAAATGGGTGCAAGCTTCAAGGGGTTTGTGAGAATAATTTTCAAACCTCGAATGAGGCTGAAGTTAAGCTTCCACGATTAAGAGCTCAGGCTAACTTTACAAATCGAATGCAAATCATCCATTCGAAAAAAGTATGAGCTACACTTCACCATTGAATCAATACGATCAATCTCTCATTCAATTAAGAACTTTCAAAGTAAATTCTACTTAATCTAACTTTAACTCTAATCTATGGCGGAAGATAATATGCAACCTCACTTACTATTCAACAATAAGAAGTTATTCAAGGCAAATCATGCTCAAGAGCTTTTATCATTCAAAATAGTCTCAATGCGACAATATACATATTCTGTCTCCACACTTTACAAATGAGAGGGCGAGCTCAATTTATAGGCTCCCCAATTACAATTCAATGGCCAAGATTGATTTCAAATCAACGGCCGAGATTACAAAATAAAACCCTAATTAGGGTTTGTCACTTTCGACCAATGAGAAAATTTCATTTGAGGACACTTGTCCCTTTTGCTAAATATAAACCAACAATAAAATAGAATGTTGTTGCATGTTGATTTGGAACAATTTGATTGGTTGGAAGATGACGAGGCGCCACCTCAGCGTGCTGGATGTCTTCCTTGGTTGCTTCATTTTTCTTCCACGTGCTTGCCTTAGAATTTTTTCCCTGCCGATGACTCTGTCCGTTGTGCTTGTTCCTTCCTAGCTGTGATCCTGGATTCCTTTTGAGACTTTGATTTCTTCTTCTTGCCTGTACTGGAATCTTTGAGGTCTGGAAGTCTCCCCTTTGAGTAGGTGTCTGGACTTGAAGTGGGTTGCTTTGAAATTCCTCCTGCTTGAACTGGGTTGATGTTATTCCTTGGAATTTCCTCTCTGAATTCTCCAATTTGTGTCGAGAAATTTGTTTAGAACACTTCTTCTTGTCACCATCTGGTTCTGATTGGAAGCTTGTCTTTAACTCTTCAGGAGATGAAGTCCCTCAAGAAGTTGTCCGGATTGCTTCAATAGGTCTGGGATTGTAGATGAAACCCTTCCAAGACGTCTGGATATCCATTCAAGTGTCTTGAATTTGGAGAAGAATGACCCTGTGCTTTAGCCATGATAGAGGAAATTGGAATTTTCTCAATATTTAGCCAAGGTTTTGGATGAACTTTGTCTGTGGATTTTTCTTCAATTTTGAATTTGGCTTGTGCTATGTAGGACAAATTCCATCCTTGGACAAGAATTTTATTCACTTCCTCTTTATTTTCCTCTTCATCCTTCCTGATTTCCGTCCAACACTTAGTGAATTCTTCTCATCCTCTCCTTGGGCGGACCTCACATGAGCTTGGACGTTTTCTCTCTTGGCCTAAGTCGGACTTCAAGCCACTTAAGACAAACGTCTCTAGGGAGAAGTCAAACTTTATCTAGTGCTTGCCATTTCTCAGTTGAACAAAGTCGGATTTGCTAGTGGTTTGACCATCTTTTCTTTATGCTGGGGCGAACTTTCTCAAGACTTTGACATTTCTTTTCTTGGTCTAGGTCGGACTTTGCATCATGTTTGCCATTGTACTTAGCGGATCTTATGGATGTCTGGACATACCTTCTCCAAGCAAAGTCGGAAAAGGTTTGGACATGCTGAGCTTGGGCAAAGTCAGACTTTCTCGTGCTTGTGCCATCTTTTTCCTTCACTCTATCTGGCTTGAAGTAGACTTGCCTCCATTCCATGCCTTTGCTTCTTCTTTGAAGACTCGCCTCGCGTCGTCATCCACCTGCAAGAAATAAAATAAACAAATTCAGATTTTCTCTCTCCTGAATTTTTACCACTCTCTCTCCTGAAGCCATGGTGAATTTAATTTTGCCCCTTTGGATTTTATCTTTGGCCGGCACAAATTATTTTCCTCCAAAACATCGTCTAGCGAATTCGATTTTGTCCAAAGTATTTTAAATTTCCAAGCAGTTGAGAATAAATTATTAAAATATTAAAAAAAAATATTTTAATTTATTCCAACCCGTTCGTTTTGGACCCATGGCCATTTCGATTTTCCTTTCATTTTTCTTGGCTAAGAGTTCATTTTCCGATTTTATCCTCAATTTCGTCTAGCCAAGTCAAATCTTAAGCCATTCCGTCGAAAATTTCATTGCCAGATCCTTATTTTTTCTTTGCCGAGGCGAGATTTTAATAGCACTGAGCCTAATTAGTTCTACCAAAGTCGAATTTTCTCTTGCTTAGTTGAATTTTTTCTAGGCAAAATCCTTGTCCGAATGTCTTTGTTGGGCGAATTTCCTTGACGCCTGACATGTTCTTCCTCCTTCTGGCCAAGGGCGATCCTTCCTTTCTCCTTGCCTTGTGCATTTTTCTTCGTCGAAAGTTGTCAATTTCTTAGTATTTTCCACACTTAGGCAAATTTTATCTCTTTTCCACCTTTGAGTTAGGCACATTTTGTCTTATTCTTTGCCACATCCTGATCTTCTTTAGCACGTGTCCTTTCAAGCTTGGCATTTGACCTCTCGAAAGTGTCATGATTCCTAACCAAAGTCTTCATTTTTCATCATTTAGCCTCTATACTTAGGCAAATATTCGAACTTTTCTTTGGACTTGGCATTAATACTTAGCCAAAAATCATTCTTTTATCCCTTCATGTGCTTAGGCGGACTTCCTTAGCATGGTGGACTTCCTTGACATCTTGCCAACCTCTTCAAGTGTATGGCGGACTTTCCTTCCTCTTTGGATATGCATCTTGGACGTCCCTCTTTTCTAGGGTGGACTTCAAAGAAGTTTAGACATCATCTTCTTGAACATGGCGGACTTCCAAACTTTTTAGCACTTTGCTTAACCCTTTGTCTCTTTGGAAATCCTACAATACTTAGTCAAAATTTCGAATTCCCACCTTTTTAGGCTTTTACACTTAGGCAAAATTTCGAAATTTTCATGGATAGTCTTCAGCCAAGTCAAATCATTCAAGGGCGGACTTCATAACCCTCTTGCATCTCTCTTTTAAGCAGATGGCGGACTTTGGATGATGTTTGGACAAGGATGGCGGACTTTAGAGGTTCCTTGCACTTCCTTTTGAGCACATGGCGGACTTCAAGGGATCCTAGGATGAGCATGGGCGGACTTTAGAGGTCTTTTGGATATGCTTCTTTATGGATGGCGGACTTTAGATGATGCTAGGATGTGCTCCCTCAAGGTTGGCGGACTTCAAGACTTTTTCAGACTTTCCCTCTTTGCATATGGCGGACTTTGAAAGGTCCAAGGATGAGCATCCTTATGCTGGGCGGACTTTGGAAGATCCAAGGACATTGCCTCTTGCTGCATGGCGGACTTTGGAGGATCCAAGGATGAGCATCCTTGCTGCTTGGACATGCTTCCTTAGTGCTGGGCGGACTTCACCAGCTTTCTGACATTCATACCTCTTTCCATAGGGCGGACTTCCTTACTTTGGTTTCCATAAGTCTTGGTTGGAGGGCGGACTTCATCACATGCTAGGCCATTGGACAAGGCGGACTTCAGCCTGTTAGTAGCCATTTCCATCTTTGACCAGGCAGACTTTGGATTATGCTTAGCCACTTTAGCTTTCTCCCAAGGCGGACTTCAGCTTGTGTCTGTCCATTTGATGCTTTGACAGGGGCGGACTTGCTTAGATTCACTGCCATTGCATTGCTTATGGCTGAAGGTGTTCACCATTATCTTGTGAGCTGAAGGTCCTCCATACTTAGGCGAATATCTCAGTTTCCTACATGAATTTCCAGATTTTCCATGAATGTTCAGTCTTTACCTCAGATTTCTCATGAGTTTCTCAGATTTTTTTCATGAATGTTCAGATTTCTTGACTGGTTCTTCAAATTTTCAACCATTTTTCGAAAGATTTTATGTGATTTTTACCAGATTTTTCACCATTTTTGAGCAAATTTTCCAGATTTTTGAACTTTTAATGTGATTTTCCAGAATTTTACCAAAAATTCAATAATATTTCGAATCGATTTTCTGAGAGTTTCGTTGATCTTTTCGAATTTCTGAGTGGATTTTTGAAACTCGTGACCTTTCTAAAAAAAATAGAAACTTTCTAAAAATAGAAATTTTCCAAAAATAGCAACATTCCAAAAATAGACCCTAAAAAAAATAGGGATCCCAGAATTGCCCAAAAGTGCCAAAAAGGTAGGTCCTAAAAAATAGGGGGCCCGGGGTGAGAAACCCTAAAAATTTGGAAGTGTCGGATTTGACTGAAACGACAGTCGATCTTCGTCTCCCAGGCCTTCTAAGCACGATGGTGACATTTACGCGCTGATTCAAGCATGGATTCTTGACTTGGCTCAAATGACTCTCGGCAGACTGACTGACTTGGAACCCTCAAAATGATGACCTCATTGTAAAAAGACAAGCGATGTGCAATTGCAATACTGAGGCAAAAAGCGAAAACAGGGGGTCCCCATTTGCAATGGGGCGATGTTTGAAATGGTCACAACAGGACCCATAACGGTAGGGGGGGTTCTTGAGGGACTTGGTATTATAGGTTTATCAATACACCCTTCTCTTTGCTTGGCCTCTCTTAACATAATTTCCCTCCAAAGGTCACGACTCATTTTATTTTCCTTAATGACCCTTGATTGAAATTCTAGATGAATTATTTTAAACTAAACTTAAATTATTTTATTTTTTAACTTTATTTGAGGCCCTCTCTATTATAATTTTAATCCCACTTCCTGAGTGCAAAATTCCCAAACTCATGGGAAATGTATGATGGCATTTTGGCTTTCAACTTGGCTTAATTTTGAAAAATGGGACATTACAATTAACTCATGCTGTAACATTCAGTGATTGGTAATAACAATACATAGTATTAATAAAAGATAAGGTCCCTGTGAATTTATAATGGTAAAGGGAACATACATTTAAGTGATTATATTATTACTGTGTTACCCTGAGTTTCCGGGACAGGGTCGTTAGGGGACGGCGGGACGCATCCCTAAGTCCCCGAATTTTCAAGCCAATTTTGGGGAGGGCTAGGGGATGACAAAGGGGATGGCTATATAAAATATAGGGAAAAGTTAAAATATATAAGGAAATTTTAAATATTCACATGAAAACATAGATAAAGCATGCACACATACATTATAGAACCTTAGCATATAGCATTTGTGTTCATAATTCATTGTGAATATGCATGTGATATTAAAAAATAACATACAAGTTTTATCATATGACAGTCCAAGACAATCAACAAAATGATTGTACCATGCCAGTCCAAAGAGCTTGTAGAGAGAAAGACAGTTACAAGTTTTATAATGGAAAGGGAGGTTGCTTAATAGGATGGACTCTTGTGATGGACGGATAAAGGGATTGTATGGGTGAATGAATTCAATGAATTTGTTCCAAGTATATACTCAAAACAGTGAACCTAAATCCAACATTTCGTATTGTCATCACAGTATATGGACCTTAGTAGTTGATGAGGCACAGTTTAGTGTGCCATAAAGTCGTGTTACATATGTTAATGCTGCATAGAGATCCTTGTCTTCTTCAGGTCTGTCCAAGGTAGTCATCATTGTTCTACCGTTTGATGCTATTTCATCTACTGCAGTTGATATGTTTATAGATTCCAAGGCAGGAACTCACAAGACAGTATACAGTTCAGTGAGAAAGAAGGGTGCATAGTTTCATGAGACATGATAGCAAAGGCATAATATACTCTACAATAAGCATTGTCATGATAGTCTACACAGTCAAATGATAGTCCAAACAACAAACTTCAAAGGACAGTGGTTCATGAAAGGTACAAGTGACTAGGACAGTGTTTACTATACAAAGCAATATGATAATGTTTCAAGGTATAGAGGACAAAGATAGTGAATTGTGCTCCATTTGAAGTAAAGACAGTGTAAGTTTCAATAGCACAGTCATGTATCCTGTGATAATCTACTGATTCTATCCTAGAACATCCTGGAGGTTGTCCCAAGCTTCTGTCACGATAATGTTGGCGTAACAACTAGCACCTCTGGAGTAAGAGTTGGTACGAACAGCTATGCACACTACGCAATGAGTGCTCTTCAAATTAGGAGGGGAAGCTCCCTCGTTGTGCTTGACAAAAGTACTTGCAAAGGAAAATAAACTAAACTATATCCTATCTTTTTGTTTCAGCTGTAGAGGTACAAGGCTTTCTCGAAAACTATATACGTCGCAGCTAAGTATTTTCTGGTTTTGCAGACTACTAACTACAACTATGCCAATTAATTAAAATCTATCTAGTTTCCTCAAGAAAAACAGAGCATGAGGAAATGGAGCAAGGTTTGACTATCAGACGATAAACGAGTATAGATTCTCAACTTGAAGGCAAGGTGGCACATCTATCAACTCAATCTAAACACGTTTATTGGTAACAACATCACACGATAAACTGAATACGGATTCTCAACTTGAAGGCAAGGTGGCACATCTATCAGCTCAATCCGAACAAGTTTATTGTTCACAACAACACACACTAACCAAGCGCAGATTCTCTACTTGAAGGCAAGGTGGCACAACTATCATCTCAATCTGAACAAGCTTATTGAACACAAAAACAGATTTGATCTAACTAAGGAAAGAACTCACCATCACAATTGCATGAAACCCTATGTGGCATAACAATTCATTATAATAGCAAAAGCGCATGAACAGATACAGAATGAACAATATTGAAGGCAAGGTAGGCACAGTATATATTCCTCTCTCGTGCAAAAGTTATGTACAAATGAGCAAAAACTCTTATTTATAGACATCGAAAGGTGTAGGGAACCCTAAAATCACCTTGAGTCAACTATAGTCTTGCAATGCATGCAAGATTTATTACTAAACCCTAATAAAGTAAACTATACAGTTAACTGGAAAGCTACCATCAGTTAACCGGTACATTTAACCTAAATGGACAATGTGCAAGCATGCACGTCCTTATTTAAAGCAAAGTTAACTGGACACTACCCTCAGTTAACTGGAAACCCTAACCCTAACTCCTGTGAAGATAATTCCAAGGAAGAGATAAGTATGTGTGAAATCAGCAATTGAACTCAAGATTGAAAGTCGAGTTAACTGCTGCTCATGACTCAACCCTCGAAACTAACTGCAAGTTCCAACTGGCAGATCACTCCATGTCATCTCGGTCTAACACTTCGACCAAGAACTCATCAATCACTCTGTCTTCAGGCACTTTGATGCTATCCAAAACAACAGTCTGTTTGTTTAGTTCTTTGCCACTTTCCTTGACCATATGCATGCCTTCTCTAACATCTTCAGTCGCCTTTCTGAGACTAGCTGAAATAACTGAAATATTCTCCAACTTAGGCGCCATAGGATCCCCCTCAAGATTATCACGAATCAACTTTTCGAACTCAGCTTGTACTTTGTCCAATTCAACATACGTGCCATCCTCAAGAAGATAATGACACGGAATCTGAACAACAAAACCACTGACAAGTGCAAGTACTCCAACTACATCATCTTTCAGTGAAAACAACTTGGTAAAGATCTTTTCACATATCTCCATTTTGAAAAGGTGCTGCTCTCTCCAAATAAAAACTTTCTCTTGATCTTCATCAATCTCCAAGGCATCGTATGCAACAGACAACTGAGACACAAGAACACGATCCTTGGCTAAACTCTCTGCAACTGAAATCTCGAGCAACTGAATACCTTGACGAAGTTTATGTGCATCACTCCTTAGTTGATACAAATCCGCAAGAAGACGTTGACATGTAGCAACTAAACTTTCAATCCAGTTGTCCAAAAGTCTGCCATGACTGACTAATTGATCTAGCTTTCGTTGTTCTGCAGGTGTATTATGAGGAAGGATAGGCGCTCTACTCAGATTTCCATGAACAAGATCAGAAATATATTGACGAAGTTGACTGTTTTCAGCCTTAAGTAATGCCTTATCCTCTCCATCCTTTGTGATGCGTTCTTCAAGATTATTGGTAACAATCTTAAGAAGAGTCACGTGTGTCTCTCGAGTAGTCCTACCAAGATTTGCCTTAGTGAAAGTAAAGTCACCAACTTCGACTTCATCTAGGCTCTTACCCTCTGGAGGAACAACAACTTCTATAACAATCTCTGATTTTGGAGTCTTCTCAATATGCACCTGTTTGTTGATTTTCTTGTTCGACCTTTTCTGATAAGGTTCACCGAACTTAGATAAATCAAGATTATACGAAGGTTCTCGCCTTTGTCTCCCCAAAGACCTCTTGAGCCAACAAGATTGAACAATATCATCAATCCGAGGAGAGACTGTCCCTAATGTATCCACTTGTGGCGGTTCAGTTGTCTCTAATCCAACTCGAATTGGTATCTCAGGCTCTGAATCTATATCAATAGGTTGTATATGCGGCGAACTAGGAGGTGAAACATGAGGTTCAGCCTGAATGACTGTCTCTACTGGAATCTCAGGTACATTCTCAACTTGTTTCTGCTTCCTCTTACCAGTAGCTCTCTTCCTCGTGTTTCCGCCGAGTCTAACTCCTTTAGGAGGAATCACAATAGCCTTGACCCGAGGTCTTGACCTAGAAGTAGAAGGCAATGAAGAAAAATTCTCTGGCGGCTCTGTCACAGGTACTGACTTACGCTTCCACTTACTCTCCAAGAACTGCTTGCTGGTTTTGATAACCGATCTAGAAACCTCCTCAATAGAAGTATTCCCCTTAGCATACCAATCCGGTGAACAAAGTGGCTGCCGAGCAATTTGATCTCTGACATATGAATTGAGAAGAACTTCTCCATCATCATCTGATAGACCATCAACATCCTCTGATAGATAATCAGAGAGCTGAGTGATAGTGAGTCTACAATAGTGACGACAACGAACCTCAAATTCATCTTCACAATTAGCCCAGAAATCTTCAAGTGCTGGCTTATGTGCAATCCCTCGCTCTAACCTGGTTGCATAATGACCCAAAGGATCATAGGAACGCCTCTCAGTATGAGTTTTAAGCTTGAATCTTTCTATCTCGGTTGACATAAGCTTAGCATCTGTTGCCGCACTGCATGTGAAAATCCCTAATGCAAATGGAAAAGTAGCCGCAGTCTTATGACGATTGCGAAGAAAGAAATGAACATGTTGCATCTGCCTGAGAAACTCCATAAAGATGATCTTGTCTGAAGGACACCTCGGCAACATCAGGGGTTCTCCAACATATCCATAAACTCGGATGTATGTGAAAGTAGGGAATTGGATAAACCAATCCGCCCAAGTCTCCATCGCTGATTTTGCCTCGGCAGAAATACAAATGTGCATTTCGTTGTCAAGATCTCTAACTGTCCTCATAGAAAAATGATCATTCACTGCTCGGAAGTCTTGTTCAGACTTAGAGAACTCCAACTGAGGATAATACTCGTGAACACATTGAACACCAAGAATGCCATTAGTTTTAAGATGCTTGTAGCTGCCTTGAAATGCAACTAAGTAAACCAAGTAAGATATCATATGAAACTCATGAAACTTGAGGAAATTAGTAATCTGCTGATGTAAGCAATCACTAATCAACATAGCCAAGTCAAAATGTTCTGTACCATCAAGAATTCTGGAAATAAGGTAAAACATCCATGACCAGAAAGTGTTAGCATCCTCTTGACTTGTAACTCGATTGAGCAAAGTTATCAAAACAGCAACTTCATCCTTGAATTCACCACGGCCAACCTTTTTAGGCATGTTAGTCTTCTGCACTTTCAGCCATCTCTGAGCCACCTTTCTCTGTTAACATTCTCGATCTCCATCCCATATCTTCTCACAAGCTTCAATAACTACAGTAAAGTTATCTGAACGCGGAGAGATATCAAAACATTTCTCTATATCTTTTGGTTTGAGACTACAAACAACCCTCCCATCAACTGATCTGATTTGTCGTGAAGATGAGTCATAATGCTTCATACAAGCAAGAACGAACTCGAGATGAAAAGTGGTAACAGGAATAGATGCTGCTGCCAACAACCCAGAACGCTCAAGATTCCTCAACAAATTGCTGCTAACACCCTCCAGACTGCTCAGATTAACCACTGGATAAACATGATTTAGGTCTGTATCTGAAGTTTTGACAAAATTATGCATAAGGGCCGATTTGATCTTATAATCAATGAGATTGAACTGCATTTTGAAAATGAAGACTTTTGACTGTAAAGTCGAATATACTTGAAGAACTTTCTGGAAAAACCGAAAACCTTTGGACAAGGCTAAAAATAGCCTAAGGTAGGAGAAATTTTTGAAGTTTTTCTGAAACGTGGGTTTTGTGCAGAATCAAATTATAAGACAACCCAGATAGTTTGATTTTCGAAAAAATGTGTTTCAGGCTCACATGCAAAGAAATTCTCGGAAAAAAGTACAGAGCTTCAAAATGAAGACGACGGGGCAATTTTCTCAAAAAAATCTAAGACGTGGGTTTTGTTGCAAATACTGAAGTATGCGAACCCAGATGATTAAACTCTGAAAATATGTTGAATTTCTTTGACATGCGAAGAAAGTACCTAAGATGAGAAATAAAAGAAATAAGACAGAAGATAGAAAGTTTTGTTTGTTCTGCTTCTGAAAAATTCGCCAATCTCTTTCTAGAACTTGATAAAACCTGCATGCAAAGTGAAAATAAAGTCTTGAATCTTCTTTCTCTGAACAATTTGAATCCGTTGCTATGAAGAACGTTGAATTCTGACACCTGTAGCACCTTTAACTTGCTGCTCACTCAAGAAGAATGAATATTTTGAAGCTTAAGATGAAGAAATAATGGACGCCAATGCTTGAATAAATAGATTTTCATCTTTGAAATTCGCACAAAGCATCAAACCTTGAAAAATGGCGCTTGGCTTGTGATTGGACCTCAATTTTAGTTAACTGAAACTAAAATAAGCTAAATAAAGCATCATGCTTTAGGGCACCTCATCAAGACTTCAGTTGCAAATTTATTTAAAGCACCATGCGATTTTGACTTCAGTTGACAATCCTTGTTGAATTCGCCATACTTCAAAAATTCACTAAAGCGTCCCTTTCAGAATTGAAGTTGACAATGAGAATTCGCCACACTTCATGGTCATGCTTTAAATCTTCAAAAATTCCAAATATGGCGTCCCTTTTAAGACTTCAGTTGTCATTTAAAGGTAAATTCGCCAACTTCACAAAGTCAAAATTCATGCTTTAATTTAAATATGGCGTCCCTTTTGAAAACTCCAGTTGACAATGAATGAAGCGCCATCTTCACAAAATCTTCACAATTTCAACCAAATTCGCCATGCATGCAAACTCAAGTTGATTTTTAAGCATAATCTTCAGTTAAGTGAACATGCAAACAAGTTAACTCAACATGCAAAGTTGTTAACTGGACATGCAAACTAGTTAACTCGACATGCGAACTGAAAGAACACTCAACATGCCAATATACGAACTGGAGATGACAACCCATAAATCGTTCAGTCTAACTGAAGTCAGAACTCAAGTTAAGGCGCACCAGTTAACTTCTTTCAAAAAATCAACTTTGACCTCTTAAGGCGAATTCCAGACTTAGCCAATTTTCATGAAAATTTAGACTTAAACCTCTTTTGAGACCTCTGTTCATCCTCTGACACTGGCTGACTGACTCCACCGATTGGCTGGCTGACAGGTGCATCGTAGAGCAGGACAAAAACTGATCAAAAGGTACCTTGAGACTGAACATCATGAAACTAACATATGAAGGCTCAAAAATCCAAGCGCCCTTTTCAAGAACTGCTCTTTTTCTCAAACTTAGTCAAATTTTGACATCTGCATTTCGTACGAAGGGAAAAACAAATCCTTCATAACTTCTGATTAACCAATTTTTAGGATTGGATCACAGGTTCAATGCGGAGCTGACTTCATTCTGTATGACAGTTGCAAAGGCACATTTCTTCAAAAAACATCATCTGAGGGGTGAAAATCAAGGGCACCTTTTTCAAAAGTTGCTCTTTTACTCCCAGAGAGCCATTTCTGGAACTGACCACAATAACACTAAAACTCCGACTGCAAGCTGCTGAGTCATCTTCTGATCTAACGGAGATAGGCAATGGAAAGCTGAACGTAACACGGACAAATTGAATATCTAAGATCATCAAAAAGAAGCCATTAAAGGCTTGAAAAGCTCAGGCGCTTTTCTGAAAAAGTGCTCTTTTGTTCATTCTTTGATATTTTGACTAAGATTTGACCCCATGTTTGACCTCTGGCTTAGGCACTTCTGCAACTCAGATTCACCTACTAACGGATGCATCGCGAAGCTTGAACAAATGTGAGACAAACATCTCAGGTGGCATTTAGTCAAAAACCTTCATTTGACACCTCAAAAAGATGGGCACCTTTTTCAAAAGCTGCTCTTTTTTCCAGTGTTAGCCAATTCTGGCTCTCCTCTTGTTTTGCGCTATATCTTCCGTAACTTGCACGAAATAGGTCCATTTGACAAGCTTGATAGCCCATCGCGAAGCTGACATGATGCTGGACAAATGTCTGGTGGAGGTGACAAACCCAAAAAACAGGATCTGAGCCCCTAAAAGATAGGGTGCCCATTTGAAAATGTGCTTCCTTCTCCAGAGATAGAAAATTTTGATGATTTTCCTTCAGATTTTCACTTTTCTCAAATGTCTTCAGTAATAGACTGACATGACACTAACACCAACTCCATATTTAAAAACCCCAAAAACGACCTTCTGACATCACTTTAACAAGATTAAGACTCAATTAAGCAAAATGCCTTAGTGAAGCAAAAATTTTGGTTTTGGGTACAATAGACAACAAGTCTGGAAAGCAATGAGGAAGCCTGTCCATAAGCCAGTGTCAATCTCTCCATAAATGTAGTCACTTCTTCGCTCTTACTCACCATCCATTCCTTAGTTTCTTTAGCCGTGACCATCTCTTCTTCAAAGTCCTTGGCCGCTTCCTGTGAAGAGTTCAAAAGTGTAGGGGCTACTACATTGCCTTGATTGAGAGGTTTGGTCAGGTGTCATATGTACTTCTTCAGGCATTCAATCTCCCTTTTATACTCTCTTTTCTTCGTCACTTCCTTTTCCAACCTTGCCTTGATGGTAGTGACTGAGTTGTCCAGGTCTTCAACCTCTTGGCCTTTCAACGTTGGACCCAAGTCAACAGTGGTGATGGCATACTCATGGGGAGTAGTATCTTCTTGTTACTTATCTACTGTTGGCACAACAATCTGCACATATCGGCAGCCGGCTTCATCCCTCCGGATTGTAGAAATTTTTTTGGCGGGCTTCTTTGCAATGACGTTTTCGAACCTGGCCAAGAAATCTGCCGTGTCATCTTCCTCCTGAATCTCGACTGGTACTTTTATTTTCAGTCTTTCCTTTAGCCAATCAAGAATTGTAGGCTGTTCAATGAGGTTAAAATTGGCGCTAGAAGGAGGGCAAGAAACAACAACGAAGTTCTTACAAGTTGAGGTAGTAGACATGATGAAGTAAGGTGTTACCGCACGAGTTTCCTTTTAACACACCCTTTGAATAACTAGAACAAGGACAAACAGACATTATTGATCAATTGTACTCACTAGCTTGGAAGTCATAGACAGACCTCACTCAATACAGACAAGTGAGCCACGTTCTTGCCAGAGAAGAAGAAAAGGGACAACGAATCGAAGAAGCAATTCAAAGGGATTTGATAAGACAAAGAATCAACCGTCTAAAACAAGCCTTTGATGAGATAGAACAATCTCTCGAAATCGTCAATCAGTCACCACCAGCCCATCTTGAATAAATTCAAGCTTTGCTAATATAATGAAGAATGGTGCTTCCAGGCAGCATTCCTAATCCAAGCCAAGATCCTAATCTAGTACTATAACCAGACTTGGGTTTTCACGACGAGCAAAAAGACGTTTGTTGTCACCTAGAATTGCACCCTGTGCAAAGTTTACAAAAAACTGAGCATTCTAGAGCAACATGGGATCATTTCAAGGCTGTGGTTCACCTATAGCTGAAATGAACCTCCGGAGAAGGCCGGCTTCCTTTGGGTATCACCTAAACTACTGATTCTTTGAGACGAAAAGGGATGAGTACATGAATTACGACTAAACTAAGGTGATACACCGAAATGACAGGAATAATGAGATACTCGAGCTACACTTGAATACTGGTGACAGCCATGAGATTGCACAACAAGATCCTGTAGATCACGCATACAAACAGGTTTGACATGCACATACATTCAAGAAGGAAAGGCAGATTTTCACAAACTAGAAGCTCATGTGCAAGATTAAATAAACACAGTTTGTAACCTACGTGATACTACCTCTGCAAAGAAAGGCATGACACGAAACAAAAGCTATAAGGAAAGAGAATATTTCACTAAGTAGCTCAATGAATCAAGAAAGAATGCACAATGCTTCACAAAAATCAGAAGGGCAAAAGATGGACCATCAATGGTAACCAAGGCAGATTTTGTATATTATGCTCCAAATTGAGTTACAGAAATGTGCTAGTTTGAGAGAGGACTGCAAAAGGGTCACAAACTTCAGAGGAGCATACATCCGAACTCCTTTACAAAAAGGCAAAAATGCCTTATATACACAAGTGAGGTTGGCCCGTTAGGGCTTACAAAACTATTGGGCTCAAAAAGATCTATCCGCAGATCTTTTTATTGAAATTAATGCTGCGTTCGATTGCATCCTTGTTGTCCATGTCGGTGTGAAAGATTTCCCTCAGGGGAAACCTTCTTGATCTTTTTGCAACCACCGCATTCACTCCTTTGGCATCGTGTTCTGTTTGAACCACCTCGGCTGAACGCCTTGAATGCCCTGAGCTCACCACCGATTCGCGTTGCATTCATCCCGTGTTGGCACTCTATGTTTTGATCAGACTGCCACGGCTCGTCTCAGCTCCTCCTGGTTGGTCGAGCGTTCTCCACACGGGCTCGGCAGACGGTCAAAACTTTTTGAAAAGAATCGCATCTCGGCGAGACACTGAAAGTGGCTCACCGATGCGATTACGTCCTCTTGAAGCTATCGGCGTAACATGGAGCTGTCGCTGAGAACTTATGGCGAGCTCATTTCATTTACCCCGAGCTTTCTTTTCTCCTCCAGGCTTGAGCTCCTTTGGTCGTCGGTGAGACCTTACCGGGTCGGCAAGACCTCACTCTGATGGCTCCAACTCATGGCAATCTCCCTTTTGTTGTCGGTGAGACATCTGTATATCGGGGAGATGTTTTCCAACGTCTTCCCCTATCTGCCCGAGCTCTTCTTACTTCGCTGAGACATTGGCCTGTCGGCCAGACTCCATACCGAGCGTCCTCTCTTTCTGTCGAGCTGTTCACCTTACTGTCGGCGAGACATCACCGAGTCGGGGAGACTTCTTATCGAACTCGCAAGACTATGTCGAAGTATTGTCACCTTCGGCGAGACTTTGGACAGTCGCCAGGACCCCATGGCGAAAGCCCCAACTCCTAGCGATACCAGATGTTTTCGTTGGTGGGACCCCCACTTGTTTGCTTCCGCCATCAAGACCCCCTGGTAGAGGAGACCCCCACTGTCGGCAAGAGGTTGTGCCGAAGGCACTTTAGCTTGGCGAGGCCTCATTTCATCTATCGGCAAAAGGCCATTAGTGTCTCCTCGAATGCATTTTACCTTACCGAGCTCCGCTTGTCCTTTCGCCAAGAGATCACCGAGTCAGGGAGACCTTTCTCTGACTTGGAATGCTATACCGAAGGTCTTCATATCGGTGAGACTTCACGGGTCGCTGAGACCATATACCGAAGGCTCCCTACTTTGCCGAAAGTTCACTTGAGTTCGGGGAGAGCTTACTTGATCGGCAAGACTTCCTGCCGACACTACCCCATCCTTTGGCGTTGAGACATTCCCAAGCCGCCAAGACTTTCCCTGAATGCATCCCTACGCCGAAGGCTTTTTAAGTCGAAGACTTCGACTGTTCGCTGGGACCTTTATAATTGGTGGAGGCAGGGCCAAGATGGAACCGTAACTAGGGAAGAAAGGGGGCGGAAGCACAAACAGATGAATCCCGACGGAACTGGGATCGGGACCAAATCCGGTCCTGAAACTTTCTTCAAGTTTCAAGTTCGGATTCCGTTCCGATCCTGCTCCCGACAGCAAGAAGTGGCTGAGCAAGGCTGCTTTTATGATCAAGAAAGAGTGGCAAAAAGAATCCAGTTCGAGGGAGACCTTGAACAGGAAATAGCTGCTAAGGAAGAACAAATGAAGCTACTCTTTGCTAAGTTGCAGAACACTCAAGCTTACTCTAATTATCAGCATCAACTAATGGAGGAGCTGCAAAAGAAGCAATTTGAGGAGAACCTTTCCCTGTAGTTGGCTGCAAAAGAAGTAGAAAGGAGGCTAAAATTTTCCGAACAGGAGGTTCCCAAATATAAGTTTGCCAGCTTCAGGCAAAGCCAGCCTCTTGACTCCCCTAGTAAGTCTTCTCATTTTGAAATTCCAAGCTTTAAGGGATTCAATTCGATGCAAGAGAAGGTAGTACCTGAACTAGATCAGTCCATCATCCCTCAAGACCAGCCCATTGATCCAAATGACTTACTCCTCAAGGAGAAAATTAGCAAAGTAAATCCAATGCATTTAGCTGTAGCATGTTACCGACTACAGCAAGAAAAGCTCAAACAGGAAGAGAGGCAGGAAGTAGGACAGCAGACAGTTGAAGATCTTCACTTGTAGGCAGAGCATACCCAAGGTCCACTGCAAAGGGGGCCGCATGAAGAGGAACAATTCACTTCTTTATTCGATGAACTTCCTCAATTTGTTGAGCAAGCTAAAGAGAACGTGCAGGTTCCTGTTTTACCAGTTGGTTTGGAACACCCAGAGAGTATTGCTGACTTGTTCAATGAAATTCCTCAATTTGTCGATGAAGATCCATATCTCACATGCATGATAGCATCTATGCCTGGTATGGAGCAACTGAATGATAATATTCATCTAGATTTAATGCAAAATTATGAGTTAGATGATATCATAGAAGCTTTTTGTTCCAACATAGATGATGAACTAGTATCATGTGAGAGGGAAGCATGTGATCAGCCCATTCAAGATGGTGAGACTATTGAAGAGGTTGTTGAAGGTAATGTCTTTGAGCCTGTGAACTTACTGGATGAGCTCCCCCACTTTGTTGAAAAGGAGGTGTATTCTGTCATGGACAAAGAGCATAATGAACAACAATTTGAGGATCTGTTTTCAGTTATCCAACAGGGATATCAGCTCCTTATCCAAGAAGATCAAACTGTACTAGCCAAGAAACAACCTGCATCTTACCTCCAATCAGCATCTTTTTAAGGAAAAGATGAGGTCTTTAAAGATCAACAAGAGGCCAACAAGGAAGGTTCAAGCTTTACCCTTACCAGAGGCTGTCCAATTAGGTACCTAGCTCAGATGAAGTCCAATACAACACCAAGCACCAATCTTGTACTTACACATGAAGGTACAGCAAAAGAAGTATCCAAGATGCACTGACAGCCACACAAGAGTATGTTCAACTCATTTGTCCTCCATTAGCTGACAATACATATGGTCTGTTTGGTGAGGTAAGTGAACTTTTTCACCTCTTTCAAGGGGCAGTGCATCGTCTTGTTAAATATCTTCCTGTGTCCCATTTTTATTCAGCTGTCCTTAAACATGCCAGTTACTGCATATTGAGAAGAATGGGAAGCTATTTCAGTCATCCTGTAAATGGTTTTGTTTGACCAGTTTCATATTGGTTAGTGTAGGGTAGGTTTAGTTGTTATTTCTTTCCCTAAGTGTTGTTTCAATACATGTAAATAGTTATTTCAGTTTTTCTTGTTTTCAATAAGTTTCCAAGTGATCTGGTGAGTCTCAAGATGAGTTACGATGTGCAAGGCTGCTCCGAGTCTGTTTCTGAGTTTTCTCATGACTCCATGCCCAATGGATAGGACTAGGCTACTGGTTTGCATGTTTAGCAAGCAAACATCCAGCAAAGGTCGCCATAAATGTTACCCATTTTTCACTTATGGGTTCAATCAGGCAGGGTAACCCATGCTTTCAGAGGTTCTCGAAGACCAAATGGGGGGACACTTGCATCAAGATTACCTATTTTCTAACTTATTTGCTTCTTGTGCAGATGCAGGGGAAAACAATGTTTTAATTCGGCACGTGGATTAAATGTGGCTCCCAGAAGGGTTGAGCCCAGCTTGCATGTCTTCAGTTTGGGGGTGGTTTTTTCTTTTTATGTTTTTTCCCTGTCTTTCCCTCTTTCCTTTTTGCTTTCTTCTTGCCTTTTCCTTGTTCTACCAGGGGCAGAACCGGGTCGGGACCCGAACTTGGGACTTTTCCAAAGTTCCGGTTCCTGGTTTCGTTCCGATTCCGGCCCCGGTCCCGCTCCTTCTTCTTTCCTTTTCTTCGTGGCCTGGGATCGAGGTTTGTCTCTTCCTGCTTGGTTCCCCCTTTGTTTTTCTTTTCTTCCTTCGTGTTTTGAGTTTCGTCGGGGGCGGGATCGGAATAGAATCCGAACTTGAAACTTGAAGAAAGTTTCAAGACCAGATTTGGTCTTGATCCCGGTTCTGCCGGGATTCATCTGTCTGTGCTTCCACCCCCTTTCTTCCCCGGTTATGGTTCCATCTTGGCCCCGCCTCCGCCAGTTATAAAGTTCCCAGCGAACAGTCGAAGTCTCTGACTTAAAAATCCTTCGGCGTAGGGATGCATTTGGGGAAAGTCTCGGCGACTCGGGAATTTCTCAGCGCCAAAGGATGGGGTAGTGTCGGCAGGAAGTCTTGCCGATCAAGTAAGCTCTCCCCGAACTCAAGTGAACTTTCGGCAAAGTAGGGAGCCTTCGGTATATGGTCTCAGCGACCCGTGAAGTCTCACTGATATGAAGACCTTCGGTATAGCATTCCAAGTCGGAGAAAGGTCTCCCTGACTTGGTGATCTCTTGGCGAAAGGACAAGCGGAGCTCGGTAAGGTAAAATGCATTCGGGGAGACACTAATGGCCTTTTGCCGGCAGATGAAATGAGGCCTCGCCAAGCTAAAGTGCCTTCGGCACAACCTCTTGCCGACAGTGGGGGTCTCCCTGACCAGGGGGTCTTGATGGCGGAAGCAAACAAGTGGGGGTCCCACCAACGAAAACATCTAGTATCGCTAGGAGTTGGGGCTTTTGCCATGGGGTCCTGGCAATTGTCCAAAGTCTCTCCGAAGGTGACAATACTTCGACATAGTCTTGTGAGTTCGATAAGAAGTCTCCCTGACTCGGTGATGTCTTGCCTACAGTAAGGTGAACAGCTCGATAGGAAGAGAGGACGCTTGGTATGGAGTCTGGCCGACAGGCCAATGTCTTAGCGAAGTAAGAAGAGCTCGGGCAGATAGGGGAAGACGTTGGCAAACATCTCCCCGATATACAGATGTCTTGCCGACAGCAAAAGGGAGATTGCCATGAGTTGGAGCCATCGGGGTGAGGTCTTGCCGACCCGGTAAGGTCTCACCAAAGACCGAAGAAGCTCGAGCTTGGAGGAGAAAAGAAAGCTCAGGGTAAATGAAATGAGCTCGCCATAAGCTCTCAGCGACAACTCCATGTTACGCCGATAGCTTCAGGAGGACATAATCGCATCGGTGAGACACTTTTAGTGTCTCGCCGAGATGCAATTCTTTTCAAAAAGTTTTGACCGTCTGCCGAGCCCGCGTGGAGAACGCTCGACCAACCAGGAGGAGCTGAGACGAGCCGTGGCAATCTGATCAGAACGTAGAGTGCCAACACGGGATGAATGCAACGCGAATCGGTGGTGAGCTCAGGGCATTCAAGGCGTTCAGCCGAGGTGGTTCAAATAGGACACGATGCCAGAGGAGTGAATGCGGTGGTTGCAAAAAGATCAAGAAGGTTTCCCCTGAGGGAAATCTTTCACACCGACATGGACAACGAGGATGCAATCGAATGCAACATTAATTTCAATAAAAAGATCTACGGATAGATCTTTTTGAGCCTAATATCTTTGTAAGCCCTAAGGGGCCGACCTCACTTGTGTATATAAGGCATTTTTCGCCTTTTTGTAAAGGAGTTCGGATGTATGCTCCTCTGAAGTCTGTGACCCTTTTGCAGTCCTCTCTCAGACTAGCACATTTCTGTAACTCAATTTGGAGCATAATATACAAAATCTGCCTTGGTTACCATTGATGGTCCATCTTTTGCCCTTCTGATTTTTGTGAAGCATTGTGCATTCTTTCTTGATTCATTGAGCTACTTAGTGAAATATTCTCTTTCCTTATAGCTTTTGTTTCATGTCATGCCTTTCTTTGCAAAGGTAGTATCAGGTAGGTTACAAACTGTGTTTATTTAATCCTGCACATGAGCTTCTAGTTTGTGAAAATCTACCTTTCCTTCTTGAAGGTATGTGCATGTCAAACCTGTTTGTATGCGTGATCTACAGGATCTTGTTGTGCAATCTCATGGCTGTCACCAGTATTCAAGTGTAGCTCGAGTATCTCATTGTTCCTGTCATTTCGGTGTATCACCTTAGTTTAGTCGTAATTTATGTACTCCTCATCCCTTTTCGTCTCAAAGAATCAGTAGTTTAGGTGATACCCAAAGGAAGCCGGCCTTTTCCGGAGGTTCATTTCAGCTATAGGTGACCCATAGCCTTGAAATGATCCCATGTTGCTCTAGAATGCTCAGTTTTTTCTAAACTTTGCACAGGGTGCAATTCTAGGTGACAACAATGTTATCACTGAACTGTATAGCCTAGTGTGGAAAGTAAGAAGAAACGCTCCTAACTGGTTTCAAATGCGCTTTATCCTTGAAGAAGAAGAAGAAAAAGCCCAATGTATCGAGGCCGCTATCCAAAGAAATTTGGTTGTCGAAAGGTTTGAAGCCCTTCAACGATAGCAGAATCGACAAGCTAATCAACAAGTTCCTCAACAGGAAAATTTACCAGTTCCTGAAGTAGTTCCCACACAACCTCGATAGGCTTGAAGGAAGAAATGCTGGATCGAATTCGTACTTTCTCACCGGACAAATTTTGAAGAATTACTAGATCAACTCCAGGTTCTTTTAAAGAGTTTGTAGAGTGATCACCTTACAGACAGAGAAAGAAAATAAAAAAATTACAAGAAGGAACATCAAGTGCAATCAACCCTACTAAAGCTGTTCCACCTAGTAAAGAAGTACCACGTGAAGAAGAAGATATTTCCGGTTTGCTCCAAACACTAGTTCCCAAAGTTTCAATTCCAAGGATTGCCCAAAAGGCTCCAATTCTAGGAGCTTCAATTCAAGTATCCTCGCCACTAGTTACTCAACAAACTCAAACAAGAGTACATCAAGCGAATGCTCCAATGGCGTGGCGTCCAGCGAATGCATCACCCATGACATTTCCTGTCTATCATGACATGCCTAAGAATCCCCTACAGTTTTGTTCCAAGTTCAATAGTGGTGATCCGAGCCGCATTGCAGATGAATATATCAAAATTTTCAAAGATCTTCAAAATAGAGATATCCAAGAAGTAGATGTTGCTTGTAGGTTGTTCCCCTACACTTTTGATGAAGAGGCCTACTATTGGTACATCCATCTGCCAGTCGACTCTATCCGCAATTGGCAACAAATGAAGGAAGCCTTTTTAGAAAAATTTAGAGCACCAATTTCCCCAACAGATTTGTATAGGCAATTTATGAAAATAAAGAGGTAGGAGCACAAACCAATTAGCACGTTCAACAATAGATTCCACAAAGCCTACACGAGGTTACGAGATCCTTACAACTTGGACAATGCTGCAGCACTGCCAGTTTATTACGTAGCCTTGGATCGTCTCACCTCTATGTTTGTAAAGTCAAAGAATCCAGCCCCAACCAACTTACAGGGAGCATATGCTACAACAGTGAAGGTAGCAATGATCTAGGAATAGGTGTTGCTCCAGGCCCACTCAATTATTTAGGGAATCTCGTCGCTCAAAATCAAATTCAAGATATCAATCAGTGATTGGCTCAGCGGACGCCCCTGGTGAACCCAATTCCTACAAAATAATGCCCTTTGGGTTAATTAATGCAGGAGCCACATTTTAGAGGGCCATGGACATCGCCTTTAGAGACCTAGTTGGAAAATCCATAATCATCTATATGGATGATTTGACAGTATTTTCAAAAAGAAGAGAAGACTATGTAGAAGATTTGAGGAAGGTATTTCAAAGATGTCAAAGGTATGGGATTTCCTTAAATCCAAAGAAATGCATATTCAGGGTCACTGAGGGCAAATTATTGGGACACCTAATCATTGAGAAAGGAATATTAATTGATCCTAAACGTGTAGAGGCAATATCAAGAATCAATTTGCTTGCTAGCCAAAAGGAATTAAGATCTTTCTTTGGAAAGTGACAAAATTTATCACTGACTTTGTTGAGATAGTGAAACCTTTAAATGAGATGTTGAAGAAAGATGCCAAGATGGAATGGACACTGTCAACAAAGAAAGCCTTGGAAGAAATCAAACAAGCCATAATTGACGCTCTGGTCCTGGTTAGCCTAGACTACACAAAGCCTTTCTAGCTATATTCCTTTGCATCGGAGCATTCTTGCGCTGCAATGCCCACTCAGTGAACATAAGAGAAGGACGAGCATCCCATAGCTTTCATGAGCTCACCTCTTAAGGATGCGGAATTGAGGTACCCCAACATTGAAAAGTAGGCCTATGCATTGGTGAAGGCCATCAAAAACCTTAGACACTATATCTTGAGGAGCAAAGTTTTTGCCATCGTCCTTGATGCAACTGTTAAAACACTCTTGATGCAGAATGAGCCAAGAGAGAGAAGAGGAAAGTGGGTCGCCACTATCCAAGAGTATGATATTGAACTACAGCCAATGAAGCTAGTTTGTGGGCAAGCTTTAACTCAAACTATGGCCATTGAATGACCCATCCTAGTTCAACAAACATACGTATTGATTGACGCCTCCCCAGAGGAGTGGTATTATGACATCACCTCATATTTGATAAATCAAAAGTATCCTACACAAATGAATCTGGCACAAAAGCGAGCCTTCAGGCTTAAGTGCCAATGGTATATGCTTCAAGGATAAATGCTCTATAGAAAGAATCATGAAGGAATCTACCTGAGGTGTGTAGGAAATGACGAAGCTAAGAGAATTATGGAACATTTCCACTCTAAATTTGGAACAGGCCATGGAGGAAGTTAGGCCATAGTTTATCAAATTCTAAGAGTAGGATATTATTGGCCCACTATTTTCAAAGATACATATGAGCATGTCAAAACCTGCCACACCTGCCAAGTTACTGCAACCCGTGAAAAGAATCCTGCTATGCCACTACAACCAATCACGGAAGTGAAGCCATTCGCAATGTGGGGACTTGATTTCATCGGCATGATAAATCCACTGTCCTCAGCACAGCATAGATATATTTTGACTACAACTGATTATTGCACCAATGGTCTGAAGCCCAAGCATTGAAGAATTGTATGACAGACGTAGTGATCAAATTTTTGGAAGAGCATATTATCACTAGATTCGGTTGTCCCAAAGCTTTGGTGTGTGATAATGGTTCTGCTTTCACTTCCTTGAGGTTTTCCAATTGGGCATTTGATTACGGGATCATTTCAAAGTTTTCCTAGAACTATTACCCCCAGGGTAATGGGTTGGTAGAGTCAACAAACAAGAATTTGCTCAATGTGATCAAGAAGTTACTAGAGAAGAATCCAAGAGATTGGCATTCTCAACTCAGGTTTGCACTATGGGCAAATAGAACAAGAGCCAAGAAGTCATTGGGAACCTCCCCATATCAGATAGTTTATGGGCAAGATCCTGTCTTTCCCATTCAGTTGAGGATTCCAACATTGAAGTTCATGCAAGAGTACCTAGACCCAGAAGATAGAGTTCAGATTCGCCTTTCACAGCTCCTACTACTGGAAGAACAAAGAGACCAAGCTCTTGAGAATTTTGCAAAAGCATCAAGGGGTTGTTAAACGATGGTTTGACAGACGTGCAATGACAAAGTCCTTCATGATCTCCGATCTAATCCTTTATTGGGATAAAGCTCACGAGCGAAGAGGGGATCATGATAAATTTGACAACCTGTGAAAGGATCATACCAGATTTTTGAGATATTGGGAGAGAACGCATTCAAGTTGAAAACCCTGACAGGAGAAGATATCTCGTTGCCCGTTAACGGGCAATTTCTGGCACATTACTTCCAACCCTGAGTTCCTTGATGGGACTTAGCTGTAAATAATTAGAGTAGCTGCTTTTTGAGTCTTGGTTTGTTTAGTTGCTTTGTTTTGTTGGTTTAGTTGTCTTTGCTTAGATTAGTTTGCTTTTGATTTTGGTTTAGTTTAGCTTGCTTCCGTTTTGCCTTAGGTTTGGATTGCTTAGATTAGTTTTGAATAAAGAGGGATTCCCATTTGTGAGAACGGTGGTGTTTCTTACGCGCACACTCTAGAATGCCCCTGTTAGGTTATGTTGATATATTCCTTGGGTAAATATTTGTGGAGAATCTTAGAATCCTAGATTAATTTTTTCTAAAGTATCTTGAAGTTAAGGTTAGTACTTGACTAGAAAGGGAATCATCTATTGTATCTTGACATTGAGTCTTACAGTTATTATATCTCTCACACTTAATGAATTCTCTAAGTCATTATGGTTTCCCAGGCGAAGTCATGACTAAATAACAAAAAAAATCAAAAGTCTTACTTCAGCGCCACTATAATGCTCAAACCCATGTGAACTTCATTACTTACAAGCCAAAGTGTGGAAATATGTGAAAAGAAAAGAATATCAAAACGAACGAAAAGAAAAGAAATGAAAGATCAAAACACTTGGCTTTGGGTGTGCAGACATCTCTACAGGCATACAAAAGAATAAAAAATAATAATAATAATAATAAATCGCCGGAAGTAGAGCAATCTCCGTGAGCTTATAGAGATAACCTCTCTGGGGCTATGGACGCTCGCTGGCAGCGAGGCTCTATCCAAAGATGCTTTTGGAGTTAAAACAAATTACACAAACAGCCACGATGGAACCAAAGAAGTCATATTGTTCTTATGAGATGGGAATAAACGCATTTGCACAAACTCGTAACTAGAGGATAAAAGGTCTTGATACGGTTTAGGACTCCTCTTTCTTTTTGAGTACTCTTCTTAGCCAAAGGGTAAGTTAGTCAGAATTAATCTAAGATTCTGGGTTTGAAGTGGATACTATCTTTGGAATGTTTAGAAACATTCCCATCGTGGAGTCGCCAGATGTTGTGACCTAATACACACACCGCCCCATTGCAAATGGGGACCCACAGTAGTTTGCCTTTTAGGGTTTTGCCTTCACGTTACAATTTCGTAAGTCTTTTTCTTTGAGAGTTTAGAGTTAGAGTTTTGAAAGTCATCCGAGCCAACTAAAGAATTCAACCCCAAAACAGTGCATAGACATTGTCAAAGTGCCCAAAAGGTCCGGAGGACGAGGAACACCATTGCATTGAGTCAATTTTGACACTTCCTACTTTTTAGGGATTTTGCTTTTTTGCTTTTTCCTTTTTCTATTTTTGGCACTTCTTGGCACTTTTGGACCAATCAAGGATTTACTATTTTTAGAAATTTTGCTTTTTGCTTTTTTCTATTTTTAGTAATTTCTATTTTTAGAAAGTGCCAGGGTCCCACAGGTCATGGAGTCAACGTTTTCATCTTCAAAATCAAAGTTTTGCACCTCCAAGAGTAAAAAGCAAGCAAAAATCATAAAAAGCAAGAGAAAATCACATGGTGAGGGCTTGTTCAGATAATCCACAAGAAGACGAGAAATTCAACATGAAATCTACATAAGTGTCTAGCTTGGAGAAAGAGGATGAGCAATGGCAAGCATGAAGGCAAGTCCGCCCAACCTTGGAGAAAGCTTGGCATGAAGAAGGTAAAGTCTGCCCATGCACTTGTCTAACACAGTCTAAAGTTCGCCCAAGCTTGAGAAAGGATGGCATAAGACAAGGCAAGTCCGCCCTCACCCTGGAGAGAACATGGCAAGACTATCTTGAAGTCCACCCTTGCATCATGGCATGAAAGTCTTGAAGTCCGCCCCATCTTGAGAAACTTGTCCAAGGCACCCCAAAGTTCGTCATGCCATGTCTTGGCTAAGATGAAGTCCGCCCAAGTGGAAAGGAAGAATGTCCAAGCACAAGAGAAGTCCGCCCAGCGAAGAGGAGGAAAGATAAACTTAAAATTTGGCTAAGCATGGATGCCTTGGGAGAGAAAACTCAAAATTTTGGCTAAGTATTTGTTGGCGTAAAATCTAACACCTCTGGAGTGCAGGTTTGTACGGACAGCTATGTACACTACGCAATGAGTGCTCTTCAAATTAGGAGGGGAAGCTCCCTTGTTGTGCTGGAATGCATGGAAAAGAAAAGTAATCTAAGTCCTATCTTTTTGTTCTGAGCTGGAAGAGGCACAAGGTTAAGAAAACCAAGAACGTTGCAGCTAAGGATTTTCTGGTTTCGCAGATCATTAACTACAACTAAGCTAACTACTTTAAATCTATCCAGTTTCCTCAAGAAAACAGAGCATGAGGAAATGGAGCAGGGATTGACTATCGGACGATAAACGAGTTTAGACTCTCTACTTGAAGGCAAGGTGGCACAACTATCATCTCAATCTAAACAAGCTTATTGGGCACAACAGATTTAAGAATTTACTAAGACGATCTTACGAAACCCTAGGTGGTATAACACTTGATCGAATCAGCAAAGCCTTCACAGAACAGCCTTTATCTTTATAATCTCACGAAACCCTAGGTGGTATAACCTTCAATTATATTGATAAAGATCCACAAAACAGATTTATCGCTGCAACTTCTCGAAACCCTAGGTGGTATAACGATCGATCACAATGGTAAATTAACACAAAACAGCCTTATCACCTTAATCTTTTGGAACCCTAGGTGGTATAACAATTGATTTCAATGATAAAGATGTTCAAACAGATATATCTAATCTATGGAAAGAATTCAGCATCACAATCTTTCGAAACCCTATGTGGTATAACAATCAATTGCAATAGTGAAGACACATGAACAAATACGAAAAAGAGCAATATTGAGGGCAAGGTGGGCACAGCATATATTTCTCTCTCAAGCAAAAGTTATTTACAAATGAGCATAAGCTCTTATTTATATACATCAAGGTGTAGGGAACCCTAAAATCACCTTGTGTCATCTACAGTTATTGCAATGCATGCAAATCATGCGCCAAACCCTAATTAAGTAACTATACAGTCAACTGGGCAACTACCCTCAGTTTAACTGAAACATCTAATCTAAAATGGACACAGTGCGAGCATGCACGTCCTTATTGAAAGCAAGTTAACTGGAAGACTACCATCAGTTAACGAAAAACCCTAAATGAAACTCCAAGTAAACAAGATGAATCTCAGAATAGATATGCATGAGGTGAGACAACCAGTTAACTTGAAAGGGTAATGCCAAGTTAACTCCTGTGTATAATGTCTATCCTGAGAGGTGAGAAACTGAAGTCTACTGGTCGTGATCTCGAGCAACCAATCCCTCAACGAGGCTGTCAACTGCATCAGCATCTGAATGTCAGCAACTTGAACAATCTTTGCAATCTTTGCACACTCAACCAGCATTTCACTGACTGGCAACTTTGGCGGCTCCAACATCTCCTCTGCGGCTTGATACAAATCGATCTCAGCTTTTCTGATGAAGTCATAAATTAAAACCAATTTGGTCTTGAATTCAATCTGTGTGTATTGTACTCTGAAAAACTCGCCTGTTGACTGTGAACACGGCTATATTCTGACAACTTTTCTGGAAAGCTAAAAATACCCTGCTGAGGGTAAAAATAGCCTATCGAAGCGCAATTTTCAGCGAAAAATCTGAGATATGGGTTTTGTCCAGAAAAAGATTCTAAGACAACCCAGAACGTCAGAAATGCGAAAATATGACTTCTACTCGACCATGCAAAGACTTTTCGTTGAGAAATTTAGAAACTCAAGAACGAATGTTCTGAAGTTAAAAATTCTGAAAAATCAAACGCACGATTTTAATTCGAGGAAGCTATATGAAAATGATCCAGATGTTGAGACTTGTCGAATTTGCCAATTTCAGGAACATGCGAATTGAAAACTGAGAGAAATCTGAGAACCAAGGAGGAAAAAGACGTTTTTTGTATGTCTTCTTCTGTGAAAATCGCTCAAGATTTCTTTGAATTGCTGAGAACTGTGAACTTTAACCTGCAAAAGAATGTGATTGGAGAAATCGCCTTTGCAAATAGATGAGAAATCTGCCTTTGTTTGAGAAATACGAATCTCCCTTGAAAATACGCCTTGTGAATGAAGAAAAACGAATTTTGCTTGAAAATACGCCTTTGCCTTGAAGAAAAACGAATTTTGCTTCAAAATTATGAATTTCCTTTGACAAAATTTGCCTTTGAGAATTACGATTTTCCCTTTGAAGAAAATATGAATCTCCTTGAAAAATACGAGTTCTCTTGAAAATATGAATGATAAATGAAGAAGGCGCCATGCTTAAAGAAGATGAAATTCGCATTAATCTGACAACTGCAAGAATTCAAAACCCTGACAATAATAGAAGTCCTCTGATTGGTTGCCCTTCAGTTGCACTGCCACTGACTGGAAGCTCAAATAATAATAAAATATTTATTATCATGCAATTAGCAAGGGTGCTAAAAATAGAAAATTGCTATTTATAAATAAGCAAATTTGGAACTTCAGTTGACAACCCGGGTGAAGCTCTGAGATTCATCGTGAGACTTCAACGATTCCGAAAAGTCATCTTTTGAGCACATAGGCATCCATTTGCTCAAGATACTTTATTTTTTACTAACTCCCTATTTTATAGCTGACAGCAAAGTCACGACTGGCCAACTTCGACACTGATTTCCGGATGACCGGGTGATGCTGAGACTGTTCTGAGAATTCATCGGAAAGCCTACTGAACAAGGAAGAAATGTCTGCTGGGAGACACAACTGCAAAATCCATCGTTTAACCCCTTGAAAAATTAGGCGCACCTGATTAAATTGCTTTACGGGTTCCAGACTTAGCCATTTCCCTAAACTGCCATCTAACGCTTCAAACGGCTGCTGACGGTGAACGGTGAACCCTGCTGATACGAGACGAAGCTCACGGCATGACTGGAGATATTCTGCATCCGATGACTGTATGCATGACAGCTAAAAGCTGTGTTAAGGGCCTCAAAAGTAAAAGCGCCCCTGGCTCATGGTTGCACTTTTGACATTTTGGTGAAAGTTGAATGCTCATCCAAGTACCCTACTTTGACGTCTGACATCTGGAGCTGGGATGACCCGATTCAGGAACTATCTGTTTTAACGGACAGCCGGAAGGGCCTACAAGAGAAGTCACTGGAGGTGACGAGGCAAGAAAACTGCTTCTAAGACCTCAAAAACTCCAGTGCGTATTTTAAATAAAATTACCGCTCCCAGACTTAGCCATTTTTCGGACGTCTTCTCTTTATAGTATTACACTAAAGACCTCGCACGCACGAGCGACTGCCAAATGCTGAAGGCTGACGGCTATGCTCGTTGGAAAGATAAATTGATTACGCTCAATAGTCGTGAAGACTTTGAACGTGAACGGGCTCGTCTGACCAGCCTAAAGGCTGGGCGCCTTAAGACTATGAAAATGCACTGAAAAACCATTTGTTGGTCCGCCCGTAAAATTACGTGCTCGGTAAAATCTCTGCCACGACCACCAGGAACGTCGGATCGACAAGCTGAATGGTACGTTGCGGAGCTAGGCTAGTATACTACTGATGTTGTGAAGACTCTGTCTGCAAATATTGGCATCTGGAGGGTCCTCTAAGCCAGCGCCCCTGGCTTGTACTTGCACTGGGCATAAACGGAGAAGCTCAGAAATATGAAAACTCCATTTTAAGCTGATCTTTGGATGCCTGCCGCCTGAACTTTGAGATTCGGATGACTTTGCTTGATATCTCGTCGGATAAGCAGACTAGTTGTGAACGGATTGACTGCATCCGGCAACGAAACTGTCAAAATTTACCCCTGCTTCAAGATGGGCGCCCTCAGGCTAGAGGCGCGCTTTTGCCTGAAAAGAGCAAAATTCTCATCTCCTAAAATTTAGGGATTTTAACTTCTGTCGCTATTTGCCAGAGCTGTGGGTCTCGGAACGCCTCGCTGGATAGCTCGACGGATAGCCAGACTGATTCTGAAGAGATTGACTGTATGCTTGAGCACTTTCAGCGAGATCTTAACCTCCAACAAGTTGGGCGCCCCTGAGCTATACTTGCACTTTGTGAATTTTCCTTTGAAAAATCTTCGTATTTTGACCACTGAAAACTCCGTTTCGATCATTGAAACGACCGTGTACAATGTGAAATGCCGTCGTGAGATGCTCCTCCATTGTGAAAAGCTCCATTCTGAGTCTCTGCTTCAGGTTCTGATCAATATAACTGACTTTGACCGACAAAATATTGACAAAAACTCCATGCTTGACATTGCCCAAAACTGTGTTTTACATCAAATTAGCAAGGTTTAGACTTTTAAATGCAAAATGCCTTGATGAAGCAAAAAATTTGGTTTGGGTACAACAGTATTAATGCCTAGGAAAGGAAGACTCATGAAATTGGCTAAGTATCGGCCCCTTGGAGAATAATGTTTCAAAATTTGGCTAAGTTTCAAAAGAGTAATGTCAAGACAATTCCGAAGTCCGCCCTCAAGCATGATGGAAAATTTCTAAGGCATGAAGTGCCTAGAGGAGAGATGTGAGATGGCAAAGAGGCTTCCATGTCCGCCCCAAGTAAATTTGACATGAACCATGGCACAAAGATGATAAAGTCCGCCTAGACACCAAGGAAAATGTCTAAGTGTTGGTGAAGTACGCCCACCAAGGAGAAATGTCTAGCTAACTCCAAGTCCGCCCTAGCAAAAGAAAAATGGCAAGACAAGTATAAAGTCCGCCCTGGCTAAAGGAGAGAAATAAAATGACATAGAAAGTAATTAATTAGCCATGGGTAAATTAAATTTCGCCATAATTAAACGATTTAAAGGGTTGGAAGAGGTTGGAAAAATTAACACTGGGAATATTTTTTTATTATTTTCCAACACTTAGGAAAATATTCAACACTGCGAAAATTTTCGAGCTCAAAAAAAAATCTAGAGGATTTTGGTTGAGGATGGCACCATGATAAAAAACTGGAAACTTTCTCTCGAAAATCTTTAGTGAAGATCAAGTTGCCATATTGGAAGAAATAAAACAAGACCAAATTTGGTGAATCTAGAGAGAAAACACAAAGTTGCTAAAATCATTCGAACTCTCCAGCTCTATAAGAAGTTCGACCTGTCACTTTCAAATCATTTTCTTCCAAAGTTCGATTAAAAGTTTTCTTTTCTCTCAGAGTTGTGAAAGATAGAGTTTTTGAAGGGAGATTTTCTTTAATAAAGTAATTTTTCAAAGTGGGGAAGTAAATTCCTGAGCTGAATGGTGTAACTTCTAAAGAATAAGAGTAAATTTCTGAGTTAAAAGGCGTGCTTTTTCTGAATTTTGAAGTGAATTTTTAGAAGTTAAAGTCGATTTGTAGTTAAGACATACTTCCAAAGGTTCAAAACGAGTTTGGCAAGGATTTACTGAGTACTTAGCCAAGTTCGCCCATTTTCAGCCTAATTTTTTCAGAGAATTTATATGTTTAACAGGCTGAAAGTGAAATTTTCGAATGAAGGCTCAGAAAAATCAGAGTTAAAATCTTTAAAGTAATATTAATTCTCATCATGCTTATTGTAGGTTAATGACCACTAGGGGAGAATCTTTGAGAAAGGTCCAGATGAAGTTCATCAACAAAGGACTGCAGCCAGAATCAAAAATCAACTCACGTGAAAATGTTCAACTGGTCCCGAAAGATTAGTGACAATCTTCATGAGCAGTTAGTCAATTTGAAAAGGACAAAATATTTTCACATGAGTTTCTGCATCATCTATCTACTAGCCAGAACTTATAGATATACAAGTCTGATCTGCAAAGGCGTGGTAGGCAATGGTAAGAATGAATTTAAGTCATATGATTGTTACCCACAATTACACCTCTGCAAAAAATCCCACTTCAGGAGAGCGCATGATGCCTTCCTAATGTACATCACTAGAATGTTGCAAGGAGGAACGCATCAAAGGCTTATTCGTGAGGCCAAGAGCTTGATCAGCAAGTACGGATCCTAGTTTATCCAGTTTCCGAGGTTCACCTACATAAGAGTTCAAGGGTTCACCGGATGTCCTTATCGACTTCCGATCTATCCCACCAACATAATGGTCTTGCTTGAGGTACTTAGACAATTGGAAACATAGCAAGGCTTCCAGAGAACAAAGCAGAAGGTAGTCGTCACCTTTCCGTTCTTCATTGGGAATATGCAAGACTCTTGTCCATCGGCATAGGTAGCTGAAAGTGCCAGGCTAGAAATGCAATGGTACCTTTTCACATCTTACCAGTCTAGAGCTAACTTTGATCCTCATCACCACATTGGGGTTGTGAATGGAAGGAAGTACAAACATAAGGTAGACCTAGAGGATTTTCGGGCAAATGCTGCAGATATATACGACATTAGGAGAAGACTGTGGTCCAGATTTCCGGTGAACCTAATTAGAACAACTGAACTCTTTCGTGTGCCTGATCAGCTGGAGGATGATGGAGAGTATATTCAGCTAGGCTTTGATGAGAATCGGCCTCTTCCTCCTATGAGATGGTCAGAACCGGAACTAGCAGATTTAACCACCTTGATGAGGCCGGTGTTCAAGTATTCGCAATGGTGGGTGGATCAGCAAATCCAAGAGCTACGGCGAAAGAGTGTGACTTTGACTTACGATTTAATGGGTGAAGTGGAATCCTATTCTTCAAATGTAGGTGCATCCCAAGGTGATGAACCAATCGAGAGCACCCATTCGAGGAAAAGGAAGGAAATAGTTGATGACCCTACAAGGGCGAAAGGAAAGAAGATTGTAGATGAGGAACCTACTCCGAAGAAGCAAAGATCAAAGCCTTCTCATTCTGCCATGTCCGGGAATATGAATGAGATATTGAATATTGATGAGTCATTGAACGACTGAAGAATTCCTTCGCCGATTCAAATTGAGCCAATCTTGCCAATAGATGATGAAACCCCATCTCCCACAGGCACACTCGAGTCTGAGAATGAAATGGATGTTTAGGATGTTGAATTTGAAGAGGGAATGATTTCCGCTCTTAGAGGAATCCAGGATAATCCATGTGTAGAGAATGCTTAGGAATTGTAGGTTTTTCAATGCCTTCTTCTTGAGCATTCTTTACACATGGATTATCCTCAGGAATGCTCAGGAAGAAGAAGGCATTGAACAACCTACAATTCCTAAGCATTCTCTACACATGGATTATCCTAGATTCCTCTAAGAGCGGAAATCATTCCCTTTTCAAATTCACCATCCTGAACATACATTTCATTCTCAGACTCGAGTATTTTTGTGCCTGTGGGAGATGGGGTTTCATCATTTGTTGGCGGGATTGGCTCAATATGAATCGGCGAAGGAATTCTTAAGTTGTTCAATGACTCATCAATATTCAATATCTTATTCACATTCCTGGACATGGCAAAATGAGGAGGCTTCGATCTTTGCTTCTTTAGAGTAGGTTCCTCATCGACAATCTTCTTTCCTTTCGCCCTTGTAGAGTCATCAACTATTTCCTTCCTTTTCCTCGAATGGGTGCTCTCAATTGGTTCATCACCTTGGGATGCACCTGCATTTGAAGAATAGGATTCCGCTTCACCCATTAAATCGTAAGTCGAAGTCACACTCTTTTGCCGTAGCTCTTGGATTTGTTGATCCACCCACCATTGCGAATACTTGACAAACGACCTCATCAAGCTGGTTAAATCTGCTACTTTTGGTTCCGACCATCTATAGGAGGAAGAGGTCAATTCTCATCAAAGCTTGGCTGAATATACTCTCCATCATCCTCCAGCTAATCAGGCACACGGAAGAGTTCAGTTGTTTTGATCAAGTTCACCGGTAGTCTAGACCACAGTCTTCTCTTGACGTCATATTTATCTGCAGCATTCGCCCAAAAATCCTCTAGGTCTACCTTATGTTTTTACTTCCTTCAATTCACGGCCCCAATGTAGTGATGAGGATCAAAGTCAGCTCTGGACCGGTAAGATGTGAAAGGGTACCATTGCATTTCTAACCTGGAACTTTCAGCTGCCTATGCCGATGGACAAGACTCTTGCATATTCCCAATGAAGAGTGGAAAGGTGACGACTGCCTTCTGCTTTGTTCTCTGGAAGCCTTGGTATGTTTCCTGTTGTCTAAGTACCTCCAGCAAGACCATTCTGTTGGTGGGATAGATCGGAAGTCGGTAAGGACATTCTGTGAACCCTTGAACTCTTATGTAGGTGAAACTCGAAAACTAGATAAACTAGGATCCGTACTTGTTGATTAGGCGCTTGGCCTCACGAGTAAGCCTTTGATGTGTCCTCCTTGCAAAATTCTAGTGATGTACATTAGGAAGGCATCATGCGCTCTTCTGAAGTGGGATTTTTCGCAGAGCTGTAATTGTGAGTAACAATCATATGACTTAAATTCATTCTCACCATTGCCTACCATGCCTTTGCAGATCAATCCTGTATATCTGTAAGCTTTGGCCAGTAGATAGATGATGTAAGAACTCATGTGAAAAGATTTTGTCCTTTCCAAATTGACTAACTGCTCATGATTATTGTCACTAATCATCCGGGACCAGTTGAACATTTTCACGCCTGAGGTGATTTCGTCAATGAAATAATACATCCATGTCTCGAATGGCGCACCTTGAGGATTGCCCATTATTTTATTTAATAGTAAAATAATATCTCCATACTCCTTGAAGTCTGTGCGAAGCAGCTTCTTTGGCATCTTCTTGATGGAAGGCCTTGGTTTTTCTAACCATGACTTATTAATATTTGTGGCACAAAGCTCGAACTGGTCTTCATAGAGTTTTATGGCATCTTCCTTGGTTTTGTATGAAGTCCGGTTATAGCTCAATATGCCAAATGCTTCTTGGATTGCCAACTCTTCGAGATGAGCCAATATTCTCCCGTCTGGCGCAATGATCTGTCTCTCTTGCGCATTGTAGTGAATGGCGCACTCAACCATTAATTCAACACATTCTACTGCTGGTGGAAATCCGGTTGCTTGGACAATACCATTCCTCATCATCCAACAAGCAATTGGTTTCGGCAGGAATCCATCATGTCCATACATTCTTTTCTTGAATTCTTTGAAATCTACATGTCCAAGGTTAGTGTCTGTAATGTTTCTCCATTTGGAGTTGATTTTTGATTCTGGCTGCAGTCCTTTGCTGGTGAACTTCATTTGGACCTTTCTCGAAGATTCTCCCCTGGTGGTCATTAACCTGCAATAAACATGAAGAGAATTAATATTATTTTAAAGATTTTAACTCTGATTTTTCTAAGCTTTCATTCAAAAATTTCACTTTCAACCTGTCAAACATATAAATTTTGTGAAAAAATTAGGCTGAAAATGGGCGAACTTGGCTAAGTACTCAGTAAATCCTTGCCAGACTCGTTTTGAACCTTTGGAAGTATGTCTTAACTACAAATCAACTTTAACTTCTAAAAATTCACTTCAAAATTCAGAAAAGCATGCATTTTAACTCAGAAATTTACTCTTATTCTTCAGAAGTTACGCCCTTCAGCTCAAGAATTTACTTCTCCACTTTGAAATTTTTTTAAATTACATTATTAAAAAAAATCTCCCTTTGAAGACTCTATCTTTCACAACTCTGAGAGAAAAGAAAACTTGTAATCGAACTCTCAAAGAAAATGATTTGAAAGTGACAAGTCGAATTTCTTATAGAGCTGGAGAGTTCGAATGATTTTAGCAACTTTGTGTTTTCTCTCTAAATTCATCAAATTTGGTCTTGTTTTATTTCTTCCAATATGGCAACTTGATCTTCACTAAAGATTTTCGAGAGAAAGTTTCCATTTTTTTATCATGGCGCCATCCTCAGCCAAAATCCTCTAGATTTTTTTTTGAGCTCGAAAATTTTCACAGTGTTGAATATTTTCCTAAGTGTTGGAAAATAATAAAAAAATATTCCCAGTGTTAATTTTTCCAACCTCTTCCAACCCTTTAAATCATTTAATTATGGCGAATTTAATTTACCCATGGCTAATTAATTACTATCTATGCCATTTTATTTCTCTCCTTTAGCCAGGGCTGACTTTATACTTGTCTTGCCATTTTTCTTTTGCTAGGGCGGACTTGGAGTTAGCTAGACATTTCTCCTTGGTGGGTGTACTTCACCAACACTTAGACATTTTCCTTGGTGTCTAGGCGGACTTTATCATCTTTGTGCCATGTTTCATGTCAACTTTACTTGGGCCGGACTTGGAAGCCTCTTTGCCATCTCACATCTCTTCTCTAGGCACTTCATGCCTTAGAAATTTTCCATCATGCTTGAGGGCAGACTTCGGAATTGTCTTGACATTACTCTTTTGACACTTAGCCAAATTTTGAAACATTATTCTCGAAGGGGCCGATACTTCGCCAATTTCATGAGTCTTCCTTTCCTAGGCATTAATACTTAGCCAAAATTTTGAGTTTTCTCTCCCAAGGCATCCATGCTTAGCCAAATTTTAAGTTTATCTTTCCTCCTCTTCGCTGGGCGGACTTCTCTTGTGCTTGGACATTCTTCCTTTCCACTTGGGCGGACTTCATCTTAGCCAAGACATGGCATGGTGGACTTTGGAGTGCCTTGGACAAGTTTCTCAAGATGGGGTAGACTTCAAGACTTTCATGCCATGATGCAAGGGAGGACTTCAAGATGGTCTTGCCATGTTCTCTCCAGTGTGAGGGCGGACTTGCCTTGTCTTGTGCCATCCTTTCTCAAGCTTGGGCAGACTTTAGACTGTGCTGGACAAGTGCATGGGCGGACTTTACCTTCTTCATGCCAAGCTTTTTCCAAGGTTGGGCGGACTTGCCTTCATGCTTGCCATTGCTCATCCTCTTTCTCCTTGGAAGCTAGACACTTAGGTAGATTTCGTGCTGAATTTCTTGTCTTCTTCTGGATTAGTTGAACAAGCCCTCGCCATGTGATTTTCTCTTGCTTTTTATGATTTTTGCTTGATTTTTACTCTTGGAGGTGCAAAACTTTGATTTTGAAGATAAAAACGTGTTATCACGGAATCTAGCAGCGCTCGTTCCACGGATAACCCCCCTACGAAACTTGTCCGTTTCCTAGGATTCGTGAAGTTCAAGCACGCATAACGAATTGATTTTCAAGCCACCTCGAAATGCGTTCCTAGGCCTTGAATAGTCAATTCGAGCATTCCCCCATGTTCGCCTTGCGAAGACCTTTGAAACGAGATCTTTCGCGAAGTTTCACTGTTTATACTTAGCAAATTACAAAAAATGCAGTGGCACTGAAAAAGTGCGCTCCTGCCCTAAAGCCAAAAATTGGCTAAGTCTGGAAAGTGCAAGGGCGCTAAAATTTAGCGCCCCTGCATGCAGTGAAATTGCCAAAAAATGTAATAGCGCTAAATTTTAGCGCCATTACATTTTCCTTCTACCACTTAAACTTTTTCATGGCCCTGGCACGTTTCTTCATGTTTTTGCGTTTTTCGTCAATCGTGCCACTTTTTGTGCCTAAATTTATTGCTCGACTTGAGTTAGGTTTTCGATTTTCCTTTTTCACTTAAGAGTCTTTTAATTCGCCATTTTGCATTATTATGAGCTTTGTTCTTTTCTTCCTCTTGCTGGGCGAATTGCACCTCAACTGCAAAACACGTTTTTTGTTATGAAGACTTTCGCCATTCTTTCTTCAGCAAATTTTCGCGCCTTGGTTCGGGTAAGTCTTTTTGCATTGTCTTCTTCTTACGTTCTGTATATGATCTAATGTTCTTTATTCGCGTTTTTAGCTTTGTATTTATCTAACCCTACGCATTCTTCTATTTTTTCCCTACGCGTTTTGTTCTCCTCCTTTCGCGTTTTTCATTTCTATGCGTTTCTTTCTTCCCACTCGTGTTTTCTCTTCATGCATTTTTCTTTCCCCCATTCACGTTTTCTTTCCTTACTTTTTCCCTGTGCTTTTCATTCGCCATTTCCTTTATGCGCGATGTTCTATCAAAACTTGTATCTTTCCAACGTTTTTTGTGCTTGTTAAAGCACGTTATTCATGTTGCTCTCTTCATGCGTTTTGGAGCGAACTTTGAAATCTCAAAAAAAAGAAAGAGTTCTTGATAAAATCCTTGAATGCGTATGCATTGATATTGAGACATGGTCTTCAAAAGCTTTCATGATCCAAACAAGTTGCATGTTGCCAAGCACGAGCGCCCTCGCCATTCTTCCCTACATCTGCATTTCAAAATTGAAAAAAAAATTGCAAAAGCGCTAAATTTTAGCTCTGTGACATCTTGAAAATGTCAGAAAATTCCTAACATTGAAAGTGTAAGGGCGCTAAAATTTAGCGCCCTTACACCAAAAGCAATTTTCCAAAAATGTAAGGGCGCTGAATTTTAGCGCCCTTACACTTTTTCCTAGTTTCTTCCATTTCTTCCCAAATGAACTTCATTTTTGACCAGTGCACTCCTGAGCCCTGTTTTTCCGCCTTTGTGCATCGTTTTGCGTGCCTCGTCATCCGCTTCATGATTTCTCATCCTTGTGCTCATTTCGCGCTTACCCATGTTTCCTAACAGTTGGTGTTTGTTCTGGCTAAACGAATTGCAGTCTACTTTTAGAGATCGTCAAGTCAAGAGTGATCAGAGTACCAGTTCTTTTTGATGACTGCTACTAAGCCTCCTTCTTCGAAAGCAAAAAGCAAGATGAAATACAAATATCAAGGCGTCTATCCGCCAACTATGGTGCTTTCCAAAGTAGAAGAGATAAAAGATACAGAAGTTGGTCATCAAGACTTGGTTGACTTCGCAAAGCTAACTGAGACAAAGCCTCTTCCTGATTCAATGAGAGCGATCGTACACAGCAACCTCCACTTGGTGGCGATGTTCCCTACAGCTGCGCACAATACCGAGTTTGTTCTTCAAGTTGCGTCTCATTACATTAGAGAAAGCAGAAGTGTGATCGACTCTTCCGGGCACGAGATTCTGAGACTCGACCCCAATTTCTTTGACATTGTCTTCAAGGTCCCTCACATGGATAAATATATTGACATCTCCATGTCAAAAGCACAGGAGATCTTCGATGCTGATCCCAATAAAGCTAAACAGTTGATAAACACTCAATGGCTCAAGAAGCCTAGATCATCCGTTTCTAGATGGCCGAAAGGACTCTTGAGAAGTGACTTCAAAGATGACGTCAAGGATATGATCACGTTTCTAAGCAGAGTGAAAGGCTTGCCGGAATCATCCACTTTTCACGATTGGATGTATGAATACATCAGGATCATAAGAAGGCAGAAAGTGCATATCGACTGGGGCAAACAAATCAGTGATGAGATACACGAGCAGTTGATCATGCTCCTTCTACATTGAAGTTCTACATGACTTCTTACCTGGTGTACGTAGCAGCTGTGATGAGACAATTCCCAGGTCTATCTACAAAAGGAATCGGATGATGGTGCATGTGTACAGATATTTCTATCAATTGGAGCTAAAGGAGAGCTTTCATCATTTCAGACGGGTCACTGATGCTTTCTTTGCACCTTTACTCTTCAACTTTGATCCAGCTTTGGAAAGAAGAAGAGTATCTGATGAGGCTTATAAGGTGGTAAGTAAAGTTGGATGCATTTTTCTCCAATTCCCAACGTTTACTTACTTGAGAGTAGGCTGCTACACTGGTTGTCCCTACATGCTACCACGTTATCCTTCGGATAAGTGGATTCTCATGGAAACATGCAGACAGTTGATGTCAGTGCAGAAGGAACGAAGAAGCAACCACAAGCGTGGGTTCAAGTTCCCACTGACCATCGGCCAATATACTATCTAAACTGCACAAAAGGCTAAGTCTGTCTATGCTGAAATGCAGATCATGACCATCAAAACCTACAGGTATAGGTTTGATTTCGACTACCGAGATGTCAGAAAAAAGTTGCAAAAGGGACACCAACACAGGTACCGTTTTGAAGACATCTGGGCAGATTGCAGAGATGAAGAAGCCATTCGCAAAATGGACTATTGCAGATTGACAATTCAACAAATCAAAGATCTTGGTATCGCTGACCTACCAGAGGATTTTGAGGATCCAGGTGATATCATGAATGCTGTCTATGATGAGCAAGGCATTGCTAAAAGGCCGTTGCCTGCAATACAATGGTCTAGGAAAGAGGTTACCAGCATGAGAGAAAGGCTGAGGCCAATCCTAGCCAACACAGAAGAATGGTTACACAAACATGGTTATGCAATGAAAAGTTTCAGAACAGACTCAGAAGGAGAGGAATCCGAAGCAGAAGCTCGCCAACAGCAAGAACTCCGCGACAAAAACAAATCAGCGGCCGTTCCCACTTCTTCGCGAAGAGGCCCTAGGATCAAGTTCACTGTTGGTAAGAAAGATACCCAGGGTGTCCAAGAGACAGAAATCACGAAATCTCATCCATCTCGTTCTAAGGGTAAAAAGCCTATTCTGGAGGAGATAGATTCCGATGAAGAGGAAACTTCAAGCGACCAATCCGCTGAAGATGAAGATTCAACAGAAGCAGACTTCGATGCCGAAGAGGTTTCTGAAAGCGGGCAAGAGTCTGATGAAGATTCTGAAGAAGGATCTGAAGGTGACTTTGAAGGCGAACCAGAATCAGAGAGACAAGAGGGTGATCAACAGGAACCCGGGCATGATCAAGAAATAACTACTTCTCCTCCTGAAAATGTAGTCGAGGAAATTCACAGAACATCATCGCCCGTGACTTCAAACGTTCCTCATACCCCTCCAGATTCAAGAACTCCTCCACCTCCTGTTCCCTCGTCACCTATTCCTACCACATGCATTCCTGCAGTTGAGATATCCCCTATCCCTGCAGCATCAACCCAGCTTGATACTCCTTCGGTGACAAGCATCCATACGGTTGATATACTGTCAAGTGCCCCATCGTCTATTCCTAGCTTGTCTTCGCCAACGTATGATATCACTTCTGAAAACGAATTCAATCGTTTCATGAATGAGTCAATGCGTGATCAACTCAATGTGTCAACTATAGGAGCAACGATGACAAATACTTCTCCAATTGTCACGATACCAATGGTGAGTTCATATGTGACAATAACTTCAGAAGTGGCAATGGCGACTGAATTGACAGTAAATCCAAAAGTTCACACTTCTTTTCTTCCTCCTTGGCTAATATCTCAAGTGTCGAAGCGCAAAAAGCAAATGATTTCAGAGGAGCTCGACCTTGAAGAGATAGTTCTTCCAAAAGTCAAAGGGAAGAAAAAGGCAAAGGTATACTCAAGGCTGAACGTTGATAAGTTTGGCCACAAGTATGCTGAAATTGGCATACCACCGAATCAAGAAGGTGATGTCAATATGGAAGACTACACAGTAACAAAGATCCAACTTGGCAAGGTTACCAACGAAAGTGCAAAAGCCGATGCGCAAGTCACTTTGGATATCTTGGCAGGAAGGCTGGATAAAGTTGAGCAAGCTCGTAACATGTACAAACAGAGGGCAGAGCATTATGCCACTGTTGTAAAGAGACTTGCCGGTTCTCCAAGTAATGCACAACCGCTGACAGTGGTAAATATTGAAGACCCAGCTGTCAAGAAAGCTGAGAAATTTGCCTCCAAAGGCAGGGTGTTATATGATTTTGTTGAAAAGATCATCGAACATGGATCTCAGATAATTCTGGCTGCGGATGAGAAAACTACCATGTTGGCCAAGCTCACCACAGAGCTTGATAAAGAAAAGAGTGTACTTTCCCAGGAGCGCAGAGACATGGAAAAATGCCATTATCATGGTCGGAAATGAAACAGGTAAAGCTCCAGCAAATTGGTGGAGGTTGGGGTAATTCCCGACAAAGAAAAGTTCGTAGAGGTAAGAGAATCACTGAAACACAGAATTCAAGTGGTTCAATCTCTCAGAAGATCTTCACCAAGGGAAGATGTCGACGGGCATCGCACCATTCTTGACAAAAGTATTAGAGTTGCCTGGTCAACTTCTTGAGGAAAATCGTATCTTCGCCGCCACAGAAATATCCCTGATCTTCAAGGAAGCCATCATGAATTTGATTGTGAACCACTTCTCGAAGCTTGAACATCATTTGTGATACAAGGCTCACATTGGACAACTGAAGGCATCTTGAGTGCAAGAAGGTTCTCATACTGCCATGAGATCGATCACGAGAATTCACACCATTGTGGATTACGTTGGTCAGATAGAAGTTTGTGCGAGGAGACTAGGAGAAATTTGAAGACTTCATGCAAAGAAACGTGAAGCAGCCCCCTATTCTCCAGTGTTAGACATTTCCGGTGCATCCCATTATGCATCTTGTAAATATTTCTCGACATTTTCGAATGTCTTTTTGTAAATTGTAATTACACCAAGATCAAAGATGTAATATTTTGAAAACAAATTACACTTTGACTTTGGTCAAAGTTAGGTGAGATCTCCTAAAATCGCTCACCTAACTTTCCCTGATTTTCTCAATCTCTTTCCTTCTTTTGCTCATCCCTCTTTCTATATAAGGTGAGGATTTTCATTATAAATTATCTTTAGCCTTTTGCAAGCGAAGTGCTGCCCTTTTGTAAGCAAATTTGTGAAACTTTCGTTCATGCTTTGTGAATGAGATTCGATTAATAAAGAAAAGGATTGCAAGCCAAACTTTGCGTTGGATTCGATACTTTTGTGAGTTAATCTTATTTGGTAGTAATTAGTTCGAAGAATCTGAAAGACTCTAAGTAGTTTATGTAAACTTTGTGTTACATTTATTATTTAGATTGCATTGTTATTTCTGTTTATCATTGGTTGAATGATCTACAAGACTTTGTGCTTGTAATCATTCATGCTCTTGCATGTTTTGGTTGAGTGATCTACAAGACTTTGTGCTTGTAATTATTCATACTCTTGGATACTCTTGTCGAAGGATCTACAAGACTTTGTGCTTGTAATCGTTCGTGCTATTTGACACTTTTGTTGGATGATCTACAAGACTTTGTGCTTGTAATCGTTCATGCTGTTGAAGAATTGTTGCGTCTAAGAAGACTTTGTGCTTCTAGCGTAGCAAACAGTCGTCTACGCAGATCCAACAGCGATAAAGCTACAGGCGACTTTGTGCCTTCGTGAGCTTTCCCTTTTTACTTTATTTGTTTGTTATTAATCACTTCTGGTATCTCTACGCTTCGCTTTGACGAGATAGAGCTATTGGTATTACTGCTAGTTGTTAGTTTTAGGTTATTAAGAATTATGAACTTCCAACGGTGAAGCATTGTAAACATCTTCTCTGAAAAAAGAGAGAAGGATGAATGTAACACACCCCCCCCACTCCGTGAATTTTGTGTACATTTTGTAATTATTTGTTTGATTTACTATTGCTTCTGTTAGCAGTAAGAAGGGCGCCTCCCCTTTCCGAGAGGAGAGATTCACATCTCACGTAGCTGTGGCTGAAGTCCAAGTTGTGTAATCTATCGAAAAGCTGATTACATAATTTTCACCCAACAAAACGTTGACTCCATGACCTGTGGGATCTTGGCACTTTCTAAAAATAGAAATTACTAAAAATAGAAAAAAGCAAAAAGCAGAATTTCTAAAAATAGTAAATCCCGGATTGGTCCAAAAGTGCCAAAAATAGAAAAAGGAAAAAGCAATAAAGCAAAATCCCTAAAAAGTAGGAAGTGTCAGAATTGACTCAAAGCAATGGCGTTCCTTGTCCTCCGGACCTTTTGGGCACTTTGACGATGTCTATGCACTATTCTGGGCTTGAATTCTTTAGTTGGCTCAGATGACTTTCAAAACTCTTTAACTCCAAACTCTCAAAGCAAAGGACTTACAAAATTGTAACGTGAAGGAAAAACTCTAAAAAGCAAACTACTGGGTGTCCCCATTTGCAATGGGGCGATGTGTGAATTAGGTCACAACAGGACTGCCCTAAAACTTGCCCTAGAATAAAAAAATCAATTGAAATAAGAGGTGTAATATAGTTAGACTTTAAACTTTACCAATAAACATGTCCTTAGGTAAAACCCTGGAATAGGTCTTGCAATCATGTTAGATAACATATAATTCTACCAATGAGTCAATAAGAGGTAGGGTAGATATAATGCATATATATTATCAATTATTTCAATCCATTTGAATAAATCACTTAAGAAATCAAGAATCGATAGTGTTATTCCCATAGTCCACCATAATGGGGTTGGAGAGGAAGCATGTTAGGGTGCCCTAACTTCACCACATGTAAGCCCAAGAGTGCGGAGTAACCATACTCGACCCCTTGGCCCCAAAGGGTAGGACTCTTGTCCATCCAGCATGAGGTGAGCTACTTAGAAGGGGAAGACGCACCTGCATCCCTTAATCATTACTCTTCAATAAGATGTCCTAGCTTCACCTCGTCTAAGCCCAAGGGCGTGGAGTATCCATACTTGACTTCTTGGCCCCAAGCGGTAGGAACTCTTGTTGCTCCAACATGAGGTGGGCTATTTAGAAGGGGAAGATGCGCCTGCTGACTTTATTGAGGTTCCTCCCCAACCCTTTGATGATCGCTTATAGGAGATTTGAATAAATAAATGATTATAGAGATTAATTACTATCATCACAAAGAATTGATAGACTATATATTCCATTATAAGATATAGACAGACTATATACTATATACTCAATCGTCTTATTATCTTGCATACCACAATTGAGTAACGCTGCTGTAGTTTACTGATATTTCTAATCTGATTGATACATCAGGGTTGCAGATTGCTTGATCTTCTAATAGATGTTTATAGAACCTTTATTCTCCCATTCTATTCCGTTCATTTCTGATTATAACATACTAATATATCTCTGCTATTCTCAGAGGTATATTCCAGATTTCTAATTCATTTTCCTACATGATTCCCATTGATTCCATTCCTTCATCTATTTATATCTTTATGGCTAAGTGAAAACATACACCTTTTTGAAAAATAATAACTCTTAAAAGAGTCACGTCTTCTCTTAAATAATTGCTCTCTTAAGACTTGATCACTGCCTTCTTTTTATTCATGTCAGCTTCTATCTGTTAATTAACTCTCTTGCTGCCTTTTCAGAATCACTGCCTTTTATTAATGACAGCCTTATACTTATTCACTGTAATGTCCCTTACGTGAAAATTAGATAACAAAATAATATTTTATTATTGTGTGTTGGGCGCCCAAAAAGGAGGGAAAAATATTTAAATATTTATGCCAAAATATATTTTATATATATATGGGCTTGGATGACCCTTGGAGGAACAAGGAGAAGAATAAAAAATAAAATAAATATAAATTGGAAGTTGATGCCCAAGAAAAGGAGGCTTAAAAATAAATGAAAACAATTCAAATTGCCAAAACCTAGGTCAGCCAGATTGGGAGTTATAAGATGTGTATTTATACAAGGTGAGTTGAAGGCATTATTCATCATTTCACAATTTTATATCTGCTTTTCTGCTCTGCGTAGTGGCGAATTCTCTAAGGACGAAAACCCTTGAAATCTAAAGGAAGTTGGACGAAACCCTGGCTTTTTTCAAGGAGGACTTCATGATGGAGGTTCCTATGTGCTTCAATGGAGATAATTGCTAGTTTCATGTCAGTTTGCATCATAATTTAGATTTCTGATTTGAAGGGGGGGTTGTGCAAGTTGGAGGTTCTAAATCAGATTTTCTAGGGTGGAAAAACCCTAACATCAGTCCAACAGGCCAGTGCACCCTTGGTAGGGTTATTTCAGTTGTTTCTTCATCATTTAGTTGCATATTTGTAGTTGGAGCAGCTTTGCCCAGCTAGGGTTAGTTGCATCTGCATTATTGGGATTTCTTCATGTTGTGGCACATGTTTGAAGCCCACTTTACTTTGTAATTTGCATTCATATTTTGTAGCAGCAGACTGAAGGTTTATTTCAGAAATTTCTTGGTTCATATTGAAGGATCTAATCATGCTATGTTGGTGATTTAATGCTACTATTATCTGCTAGAAGTTTTTCTATCTTTAGGTTGCATTATGTACTACTGTTCATGCACTATAAAGCTCAGAAAATTACATCAGCACACTAGGGTTTAAGCAAAAATGAAAAATCAGAAATTAGGGCATCATTTTGTATATTGAAAAATCAGAAAATTGCATGAATATTGGTTGGGATATTTCATTCGCTGCCCTCATTAACTAATCCCGGCTGCAGTAATATTAATCCCTGTCTTAAGTAATCCCTGCCTTTGCAATAATAATCGCTGGATATATCATAGCTATTTGTTTATATTAAATGATGTCTTTAAAATGATGATCGTGGCTTTTGAATTTTCTTTATCTTTCATCTTGTGTGCTATTTTGTCTTTTGTGTTATATTGTCTTATTCTCATACCTAGCGCTACCTTTGTAATTATTTATTTCTGCCTTTTATTGACTTTTGATTAATTGCTGACCTTGGATTATCACCGCTCTTTATATTATATTTTATAATATATTAGTAGCTGCCTTTACTTGGGTGTTGAAAACATGAAGGTCAGCCTATGTTTAGGGTTGCAATTTGTGGGGGCATTCCTCAAAACGGTCAAGGGCTGTCATCGACGTCCCCTGCCGTCCCCGAGACGACCGGATTTCCCTGACTGCAAGTAGGGAAGTCCCCGGGTTTCCGGGATGTTTCCTATTTTCTGTTGATCCAATTGACAAAATTACAGAGACAAAAAATAGGAGAGAACTCTTAGGTTTGAGCTTGTAATGACTCAATTATTTATAGGACTTGCTTAAAAATATTTGAAAAGCAAATACATAGTGATAAGATGTTTGAAGGAAGAGTCTGATAAGCAAGGTTTTATTCATGGAATTTTACTTCTGTAGTTATATGTAGGCAACAGAGAGAAATGGAGCTTTTAGATGTTACTTTTGCTATAGAACCAACACTTTTTCTTGCTTAAGTTTTTACTGCCCCACACAAGTATGAGTACAAGTACCTGCAAAACCACAAAAAAAATGAATGCACACGTCTCATTTGCATATGCAAACTAATCTTATGTAAAGAAAATACACATTGGGTCAGCCCCCACAATATTGTGTCCCAAGTTTTGGCCAAAGTAGGACGTTGAAATCAACATTTTCACCAAATTTCATTTTATGAAACTTATAGTAACTAAACCATTAATAATTTGGAGGTGATATGAACTAGTGATTTGTGTGTAGATTTTAAATATATATTTTTAAAAAAAATCATGAAATAAATTGTGAATTTTTTACGTAACTTTTAATAACTTATTTTTATAGTAAACGCCATTTTTAAAAAGTGACGTTTATGTTGTCACACATAAATCTTTTTATTGAAAGGATAAAATTATAATTTTTAAAATATAGATTTTAACATTTTTTTAGACTGAGGAATCGGGTAGCACGACCCCCTATAAACTGCAGTGCGCTGGTAAACTTTTGCGTGACCAGGCACGGCGGCGACAAGCCCTCCGGTACCACGGGACGGAGGGGACTAGACTCGTGACCAGCAGAGCCGCAACGGAATTACTTAGCCAACCGAGCTAGGGCCCCTGCCCAAAATATAGATTTTAACATCAAATATATAGTGCATGAATATTTTTTCATAATTTTTTAATTATTTTTTTTAGAGTAATTATAATTTGGACATAGGTGTATGTCATCATGCATAACTTGTTTTGTATGTATTGAAATGAATTTATTTTTTTTAGCTGAAACAAGGACATCAATACCTAGTGCACATATTTTTTAGAATTTTTTTTCTATTTTTCTATTTTTCTGTGTGTGAAAAAAATATCTTGATGTCTGGCAAAAAACCTACATTCACAAGAAATAAAAGATAAATATAATAATAAAATTAAAAATATTCAAAATTATACTTTTTGGAAAGCTTATAATAATATATACATACTTAAAAAACATAATTTCTAAATGACTTTATTTGATCCCTCGAAAGGTAAAAAAAAAGTGGTTTTCTGTCAGCATTTTGATAGGTGTGAAGGACTCCATTGTGGGTATGATTTAAGACTAGAGGGGTTCAATCCAAGAGGATTTGATCTAAGGGGGTCTTATCTAACCCTCTTCTATTAAAACCCTTTAGATGGAACCCCTCAAGGCTTAAATCATTAATTTTTCTAAAGAATATGTGATTTCAGGAAAAATTCAGGTTGCCCCAAGTTTGGGACCCTTTATTGTGGGATGACCCCATTCAATGCAGTAGGCCATCAGAGGCACCATTCTTAAGGCTTCATTCATAATGCCTAGCCATTCATTGATGAAGATGCTGACCCTCCATCTGCTCTTGACTTTGATGTAGACAAGAGCCTTGTTTTGTGTCATTTCCCTTCTCTTGGCTCTATCAAGAGCTTTCCTTTTCAGGATTGTTTTATATTATATGGCTCTCTATTTGCTGACTTGTCTAGGCTTTCTCTCATCTTAGTAGGTTTTTTACTGTTGTTTAGTTTAGATTCTTTAGAAATTTATTTTTGTTGGATTTCCTTTTTGGTGCTATGGATTTGTTATGGGAACTGATATACTTTCAAGTCTCAGTAACTCATTTGTTATTCTTACATGCTAATTTAGTTTTTTTCTTTCTTTCTCACTAAAGTTTTCCTAATAGTATGAGGAAGAGTGCCAATTTGAGATAGCATCCATTTTGCATCTTGAGCACTCACACTTTGAGTTCCTTTTACTCCATTGGCAGATTAAACTCCTCATTGTCCTTGTTCAACTAGAAAAGTAAGCAATAAACCAAGTCTCAAGTTTTCCTTTAACCTATACGCGTTCACTGAGATAATGCCAAGCACCATTTTGTTCATCTTGATGATTACCATATTGGAATACAAGAATATTACACTATAATCAAAACAAGTTAAGAACAGAAATCAAATAAGATGATCTTGATAGAAAGTCATCCTAAACAAGTCTTAACTTATACTTTCAAATCATGCTAAACACAAACCAGTATATGATCTATCTATAACATGTTTTATGTACTTGGTGGACTTGTTTCCATAGGAAAATAATGGCTGCTTACTATAAGGATTATTCAACCCAGGGCTTCATTCGCTATGTTACTTGTGCATATACAACTAGAAGCATAATGCATACTTTGTGTGTAAGTCATTTCATCATATAACATCATGAATTTAGTGTTTAATGCTATCATACTGTTGTACCCAAAACCAAAATTTTTGCTTCACTAAGGCATTTTGCTTAATTGAGTCTAAACCTTGTTAAAGTGTTGTCAAATGGTCGTTTTTGGGGTTTTCAAATATGGAGTTGGTGTCAGTGTCATGTCAGTCTGTTACCGAAGAGATTTAAGAAAAGTGAAAATCTGAACGAAAAACATCAAAATTTTCTATCTCTGGAGAAGGGAGCACATTCTCAAATGGGCGCCCTATCTTTTAGGGGCTCAGATCCTGTTTTTAGGGTTTGTCACCTCCAGCAGGCTTCTGTCCGGCATCACGTCAGCTTTGCAGTGAGCTATCAAGCCTGTCAAACGGACCTGTTTCGGGCAAGTTACGGAAGATACAGCGCAAAACGAGGCGAAGGCAAGAATTGGCTAACACTGGTGAAAAGCGCAGCTTTTGGAAAAGGCGCCCATCTTTTTGGGGTGCCAGATGTAGGTTTTTGGCTAAATGCCACCCAAGATGTTTGTTTCACTTTTGTTCGAGCTTCGCGACACGTCCGTCAGTGGGTGAATCTGAGTTGCTGAAGTGCTTGAACCTGAGGTCAAACGTAGGGTCAAATCTTAGTCAGAATATCAGAGGAAAAGCCAAAAGAGCACATTTTGAGAAAGGCGCCTAAGCTTTTCAGGCCTTTAATGCTTTCTTTCTGATGATACTAGATGTTCAATGTGTCCGTGTTGCGTTCAGCTTTCCGTTGCCTGTCTCCGTCAGATTAGAAGATGACTCAGCAACTTGCAGTCGGGGTTTTTATATTATTTTTGTCGTTTCCAAAAATGGCTAAGGCTGGAATGAAAAGAGCAGCTTTTGAAAAAGGCGCCCTTGTTTTTCACCCTTCAGATGATGTTTTCTGGGGAAATGTGCCTTCGCAGCTGTCGTGCAGAATGAGGTTAGCTTCGCAGTGAACCTGAGTTCCAGTCCTGAAAGTTGATAAAACAAAAGTTATGAAGGATTTATTTTTCCCTTCGTTCGAAATACAAAAGTTGAAATTTGACTAAAGTCTGAGTAAAAGCGCAGCTTTTCAAATAGGCGCCTGGATTTTTGAGCCTTCAGATGTCAGTTTTATGACGTTCAGTGTCAAGATATCTGTTGCTCAGTTTTTACTCAGCTTTGCAATGCACCTGTCAGCCAGCCAATCGGAGAAGTCAGTCAACCAGTGTCAGAGGATGAACAGAAGTCCCGACAGAGGTTTTAGCTTAAATTTTCATGAAATTTGGCTAAGTCTGGAATTCGCCTTAAGAGGTCAAAGTTGGATTTTCGAAAGAGAGTTGAATGGACGCCTTAACTGGAGTTCTAACTGCAGTTAGACTAAACGATTTCTGGGTTGTCATCTTCAGTTCATATATTGGCATGTGGAGTGATCTTTCAGTTTGCATGTCGAGTTAACTAGTTTGCATGTTCAGTTAACTAGTTTGCATGTTCAGTTAGCTTGATTGCATGTTAAGTTAAACTGGAGATTATCACTGAATGTCAACTGAAGTCCACATGCATGGCGAATTTGGTTGCAAATGTGAAGTTTTTAGTGAAGATGACGCTTCATTTAATGTCAACTGAAGTTCAAAAGGGACGAATTAAATGATGAAGCATATTTTAGTGAAGTATGGCGCATGAAGTTGTTAACTTCAGTTTGGAAAAGGGTCGCCATTTTTAGAGTTTTAATGATGAAGCATTAATTTGTGAAGCTACGCACTTTTCAAAGAATGGCAACTTTAGTTCTGAAAGGGTTGTTATTTTTAGAAATAAATTGAAACATAAGAGTGAAGATGGCGCACTTCTTTAAGGTCAACTGAAGATTGAAAAGGGTCGCTATTTTTAGAATATTTATTGCATGGAAATGGCAAATTCCTTAATGCCAACTTTAGTTATCAAAAGAGACGCCTTAAGTTCAATTTTGTGAATCTAAAACAAGTTTGAAGATGGCGAACTTAACATAGGTTGTTAACTAAAGTCAAAACCGCATGAAGTTGTTAACTGAAGACTTGAAAGGCAAACCCTAATGCATGGCTATTTATTTAGCATATTTATGTTTCAGTTAACTGTGATAAGGTCCAATTAGAAGCCAAGCGCCATTTTCAAGCATTCTTTGCTTAGTGCAAATTTTCAATAATGAAATTCTATATATTTCAAGAATGGCGTCCATTATTTCATCATCTTTTGCTCTGAAGCTTATATTCTTTTTGAGCGACCAGCAAGCTAAAGGTGATTTAGGTGTCCGTTTTCAGCGTTCTTCGAAGCAACAAGTTCAGATTGTTAAGAGGAAGACGATTCTAGACTTTATTTTCACTTTGCATGCAGGTTTCATCAAGTTCCAAAGAAGAGATTTGCAGATTTTTCAGAAGCAGACAAGCAAAACTTTCTATCTTCTGTCTTATTTCTTCTATTTCTCACCTTAGGTATTTTCTTCGCATGTCAGAGTAATTCAACACATATTCAAAATCTGATCATCAGGGTTCGCATATTTCAACATTTGCAGCAAAACCCACGTCTTAGATTTTTTTCGAGAAAATCGCCCCTAGCCTTCATTCTGAAGCTCTGTGCTTTTTTTCCGAGAATTTCTTTGCATGTGGGCTTGAATCACATTTTTTCGAGAATCCAGCTATCTGGGTTTGTTTAGAATTCAGTTGTGCACAAAACCCATGTTCCAGAATTTCTTCGAAATTTTTTTCAGTCAGAGGCTATTTTTAGCCTTGTCCAGAGGTTTTCAGAAAGTTCAAGTATATTCGACTTTACAGTCAAAAGTCATCATTTTCAAAATGCAGTTCAATCTCATCGATTACAAGGTGAAATCAGCCCTTACACATAATTTCATCAAGACTTTAGATACAGACCTAAATCATGTTTATCCAGTGGTCAATCTGAGCAGTTTAGAAGGTGTTAGCAGCAATTCAATGAGGAATCTTGAGCGTTCCAGGTTGCTGGCAGCGGCATCCATTCCTATTACTATCTTCGATCTTGAGTTCGTTCTTGCTTGTATTAAGCATTATGACTCGTCTTCACGACAGATCAGATCAGTAGATGGGAGAGTTGTTTGCAGTCTCAAACCGAAGGACATAGAGAAATGTTTTGCTATTCCTTCACGTTCAGATAACTTTATTGTGGTTCTTGAAGCTTGTGAGAAGATATGGGATGCTGATCAACAGCGTTCACAGAGAAAAGTTGCTCAGAAATGGTTGACAGTTCAGAAAACCAACATGCCTAAGAAGGTTGGCCGTGGCGAATTTAAAGAAGAAGTTGCTGTTTTGATAACCTTACTTAACCGAGTTACTAGTCAATCAGATGCTAGTACTTTCCGTCCATGGATGTTCTACCTGATTACTAGGATTCTTGATGGTACAGAGCGTTTTGATTGGGCTATGCTGATTAGTGATTGCTTACATCAGCAAATTACTAACTTTCTCAAGTATCATGAGTTTCATATGATATCCTACTTGGTTTACTTGGTTGTTTTTCAAGGTAGTTTCAGGCTTCTGAAAACCAATGGCACTCTCGGTGTTCAACGTGTTCATGAGTACTATCCTCAGTTGGAGTTTTCTCAATCTGAGCAAGACTTTCGAGCAGTAAATGATCACTTTTCCATGAGAACCGTGAGAGATCTTGATGATGAAATGCACATTCGTATTTCAGCCGAGGCCAAATCAGCGATGGAGACTTGGGCAGATTGGTTCATACAGTTTCCTACTTTCACATACCTTCGTGTTTATGGGTATGTTGGAGAGCCCCTGATGTTACCAAGGTATCCGTCAGATAAGCTTGTTTTTATGGAGTTCCTCAGACAGATGCAACATGTTCACTTCTTTCTTCGTAGTCGTCATAAGGCTGCGGCTAATTTTCCATTCACATTGGGAATTTACACATGTGATGCTGCAACAGATGCCAGGCATATGTCTACTGAGATAGAAAGGTTCAAACTCAAGACTTATACTGAGAGGCGTTCCTATGATCCTCTCGGTCATTATGCAAATCGGTTAGAGCGAGGGATTGCACATGCGCCAGCACTTGAAGACTTCTGGGCTAATTGTGAAGATGAATTCGAGGTTCGTCGTCGTCACTATTGTAGACTCACTATCGGTCAGCTCTCTGATTATTTGTCAGAAGATGTTGATGGTCTATCCGATGATGATGGAGAAGTTCTTCTCAATTCTTATGTTAAGGATCAAGTTGCTCGGCAGCCACTTCGTTCACCTGATTGGTACGTCAAGGAGAATACTTCTATTGAAGAGGTTTCCAGATCAGTTATCAAGACTAGCAAGTTGTACTTGGAGAGTAAACGGACACGGAAGTCAGTTTCTGTAGTGGAGTTGCCAAGGATTTCTCTTCGTTGCCTTCTACTTCTAGAGCAAGACCCAGAGTTAAAGCCATTATAATACCTCCTGAAGGGGTTAGACTCAGTGGAAACACAGGGAAAAGAGCTACTGGTAAGAGGAAGCAGAAACAGGTTGAGAATGTTCCTGAGGTTCCAGTAGAGACAGTTATTCAGGCTGAGCCTCATGTTTCACCTCCTAGTTCACCTCACGTGCAGCCTATTGACATAGATTACGGGCACGAGACACCAATTCAAACAGGATCGGGGACAACTAAAACACCACAGGTTGATACTTCAGGAACGGTCTCTCCTCGGATGGATGATATTGTTCAGTCTTGTTGGCTCGAGAAATCTTTAGGGAGACAGAGGCGTGAACCTTCGTACAACCTTGATTTGTCCGATTTTGGTGAACCTTATCAGAGAAGGTCAAACAAGAAGATAAAGAAACAAGTGCACAGTCTTGTTGGCTCGAGAAATCTTTAGGGAGACAGAGACGTGAACCTTCGTACAACCTTGATTTGTCTGAATTTGGTGAACCTTATCAGAGAAGGTCAAACAAGAAGATAAAGAAACAAGTGCACATTGAGAAGACTCCTGAATCAGAAATTGTTATTGAAGTTGCAGTTCCTCCAGAGGGTAAAAGCTTAGACGAAGTCGAAGTTGGTGACTTTACATTTACTAAGGCAAATCTAGGCAGGACAACACGAGAGACAGATGTAACTTGTTGTACCCAAAACCAAAATTTTTGCTTCACTAAGGCATTTTGCTTAATTGAGTCTTAATCTTGTTAAAGTGATGTCAGAAGGTCGTTTTTGGGGTTTTTAAATATGGAGTTGGTGTCAGTGTCATGTCAGGCTGTTTCTGAGGAAATTTGAGAAAAGTGAAAATCTGAAGAGAAATCATCAAAATTTTCTATCTCTGGAGAGGGAAGCACATTTTCAAATGGGCGCCCTATCTTTTAGGGGCTCAGATCTTGTTTTTAGGGTTTGTCACCTCCAGCAGGCATTTGTTCGACATCACATCAGCTTCGCAATGGACTATCAAGCCTGTCAAACGGACCTGTTTCGTGCAAGTTACGCAAGATATAGTGTAAAACGAGTGGAGAGCCAGAAATGGCTAACACTGGGAAAAAGAGCAACTTTTGAGAAAGGCGCCCTTGTTTTTCACCCCTCAGATGATGTTTTCTGGAGAAATATGCCTTTGCAGCTGTCGTGCAGAATGAGGTCAGCTCCGCAGTGAACCTGAGATCCAGTCCTGAAAGTTGATAAAACAGAAGTTATGAAGGATTTTGTTTTTCCCTTCGTACGAGATCGAGATGTCAAAATTTGACTAAGTCTGAGAAAAAGCGCAACTTTTGAAAAAGGCGCTTGGATTTTTGAGCCTTCAGATGTCAGTTTTATGGTTTGCAGTCTCAAGATATATTTTGATTAGTTTTTACTCAACTCTGCAATGCACCTTTCAGCCACTCAATCGGATAAGTCAGTCAACCAGTGTCAGAGGATGAACAGAGGTCCCGGCAGAGGTTTTAGCTTAAATTTTCATGAAATTTGGCTAAGTCTGGAATTCGCTTGAGAGTTCAAAGTTGAATTTTCGAAAGAGAGTTGAATGGACGCCTTAACTAGAGTTCTGACTGCAGTTAGACTGAACGATTTCTGGGTTGTCATCTTCAGTTCGTATATTTGCTTGTTGAGTGATCTTTCAGTTCGCATGTCGAGTTAACTAGTTTGCATGTTCAGTTAACTATCTTGCATGTTGAGTTAACTTGATTGCATGTCCACTTAACTGAAGATTATCAGTGAATGTCAACTGGAGTCCACATGCATGGCGAGTTTGGTTGCAATTGTGAAGCTTTAGTGAAGATGGCGCTTCATTGAGTGTCAACTGAAGTTCAAAAGGGACGCCATGAATAATGAAGCATTTATTTGTGAAGTATGGCGCATGAAGTTGTTATCTTCAGTTCTCAAAAGGGTCGCTATATTTAGATTATATTTGATTAAAGCATGAAGTTGGCGCATTCTTGAAGGCCAACTGAACTTCCAAAAGGGTCGCTATATTTAGCATAATTATTGCATGAATGTGGCGAATTCTTTATCTCATTCTTGATTGCTAACTGAAGTTATCTAAAGGGTACGCCTTAGGTCAATTTGGTGAATCCAAAGCAAGTTTGAAGGATGGCGAATTCAATGAAGATGATTAACTGAAGTCAAACTCGCATAGAGTGGTTAACTGAAGTGTCGAAAGGGAAACCCTAATGCATGGCTATTTATTTAGCATATCTGAGTTTCAGTTAACTAAGATGGGGTCCAATAAGAAGCCAAGCGCCATTTTTCAAGGATTTCATGCTTTGTACGAATTTCATTAATAAAAGTCTATTCATTTCAGCAATGGCGCCCATTATTTCATCATCTTTTGCTCTGAAGCTCATATTCTTCTTGAGCGACCAGCAAG
>VDFB02090344.1:0-27298 GCA_007258455.2 Sequoia sempervirens | reverse complement strand
GAATAATACTTTTTCATGGAGCCACAGATTACATTAAATATTCAAATTCTACTAATTTGACTACTGGGAGAACTGCTGGTTTCGACCACAACACATTGAGCCTGAAGTCGCAAGTATTCACAGATCTCTCTTCTATAGCGCTCCTTTTCTTGTATACCACGCTCTTGATAAGGCTGCCATAAAAAACAAATTAAATAAACTCAATATAAACATTTTGTATATATGGTTATAAGTAAAACACTAATTTTGTCATTTACATACAAATTATTCATTCTCATAGCCAGTTCTGTTCCGCCTTGGTGCAATAGGATCCTTCCTAATCATTAGTTTCTTTTCCCGCCTACGTTCAATCTGATGTTCCGTGACAGAGGCTTTGAGCTGATTACCCATGCTATTCATAAAGGGAGATACAAGTGCATGTTGTGGTAAACTGCTGGGAGGAACATGGTACAAAACACCCCTCATTTTCTCTGTCCCAACTGTCACATTGACTAGGTAACCATGTTCGTGATCTAGCACTCCAGATAGTTCTATCATTCTAGTGTTGTAGTAGCCAGATCTGCGTTCCAGATAGGAGAAGAAGCTACCAGAGAAAGGTTGAAGGGATGGAAGATTGGGGCTCCGAGAAGGAAATTCGAAGGATGACTAGGTGGAACTTGGAAGATGGTAGATGGGTCCCTAATATACCACAGCTAGTGACATTGATCCCGAGGGCACTCCAGCAGAATCATCTGTGGTTTCTCATCACAATCATTCTGTTGTTGGGATTGATTTGGCGAAGAACGCCTCATGAAACCAATAATACTATAGTACACCCAGATCCAAATGGTACGGGGTGTCCTGCCCAGGCATGCTATTAGGGATATCTTCCATCTTTCGAAGTTTCTTCCCAGATTTGTCTTGCATCCCTTCAACTTCCTTCTCAGATTTATCTTGCATCCCTTCAACATCTTTCTCTAAGTAGATTCTTCTCATATCTGGAACGCCAGATCTGAGCCTGCTGCTTGTCCTCCATTTTTTCGGCCAACTCGCTCCCTTGTTTAATATCTGGAATGATATTCGTGCTTCTTCCACGTATCCAGAAAACACCATGCACAATTATATATTGTAAAGTGAATATTAAACATGAAAGCTTAACTATATGAGAAGCAAATGAGTATGCATAAACCTTTGGTTGTGTTGGAGAAAATCAGCAGATGCATGGCATAATCAATGTTAACCGTGCCAGATATTGTGCTAATAATTAATGTTTGATATCCAAGAATACAATTATTATTATGAGAAAGTAAAAGTTTTCATATTATTATTATTATTATTATTATTATTTTTAAATATTTACATAATGATTTAAAAATCTATATTCCTACTAGAACATGGCATTAAAGCATTGATGAGGTTAAAAGTAAAATATATTAAATTTATCAAATTTAAATATATTAAATTTATTCTCTCAAAATTTCAATTATTATATGGTAACAAACAAATCAAACTTATTATTCCAAACTATTTATCAAGCTACAATTCCATTATTACAACTTAGGTGAGGTTTAATCATTTTTTGTTACAATATATTTAATATTAACTTAGCTGAATACTTCTTGTCCAAATATATTATATGTAGATATATTACTAGAATAATATCAAAAAATATTTGTACAAAAATGAACTTACAAGAATCTCCTACTGCATGTATTTTACAACTATAGGTATATGAAAGATTTTTTTGAGCTAAAATAAAAGGGTACTTTAATATTTTCCATTATGGTTTTAAGAAGCTATTCTAGTTATAGGAAAATTACAAAAATCTCCTACTTGTCATTTGCATATATTTTACAACTATGGATATTTGAATGATTTGTTTTGAACTAAAATAAAGAGTACTTTTATATTTTCCATTAGAAATTTAATAAGATATTTGAATTTATAGTATAGTTGTAATGACAGAAAATGTCAAAAAGGATTTCATTCTATGATAGAATCTCAACAAGGATTTAATTCTATAGAATAGGGTTATGGATATTTGAAAGATTCTTTTGAGCTAAAATAAAAGAGTACTTTTCTATTTTATCAACAAGGATTTCACTATCTAGAATAGGGTAGAATCACGGGAAAATGTATGAATCAATAGTATCAATCATCAAATACATAAAAATAAAACCCTAGGACGTTAATCTCAACAAGGATTTCATTATGTAGAATAAGGTTATGGGTATTTGAAATACTTTTTTGAACTAAAATAAAAGAGTACTTTGATATTTCCATTATGAATTTCATAAGCTATTCCAATTATTGGAAAATCACAAGACTCTCCCGCCTACATATATTTTACAAATATGGGTATTTAAATTTATTTTTTGAGCTAAAATAGAAGAGTACTTTTATATTTTAAATTATGAATTTAATAAGCTATTGCAATTTATGGTACAGCCAAGAAAAATTTCATTCTATAATAGAAAATCTCAACAAATATTTCATTTTGTAGAATAGGGTAGAATCAACGGAAAATGTATGATCAAAAGTATCAACCATCAAATATATAGAAAAAAAACCCGAAGACCCTAATATGAACAAGGATTTCAATCTGTGAAATAGGGTTATGGGTATTTAAAATATTTTTTTCAGCTAAAATAAAAGAGTACTAATAAGCTATTCCAATTTATAGTATATTTGTAATGACGAAAAAATCTCGACAACGAATTCATTATGTAGAATAAGGTTATAAGTGTTTGAAATATTTTTGAGCTAAAAGTGTCCTTTTATACTTTCCCTTATGAGTTTAATAATCTATTCTAATTTATAGTATAGTTCTAATGAGAGAAAATCTCAACAAGAATTTCATTCTATAGAATAGGGTAGAATGAAGGGAAAAGGCATGAATCAATAGCATCAATCATAAAATACATAAAACTCAAACCCTAGGACCCTAATCCAACAATGAAACAGAAATGAACATAGAAATATAAAATGATAAAATAATATTACCAACAATCTCTATGCCATGGCTAAATCACCTTCATTACTCTTCTCCATTTACTTTAGATTAGAGATAGTAGTTGTCGTTGTCTCTAGCTAGATAAGGTAGAAATGGAAGTGAAAGGTCTCTTTTATAGAAAACAAAATTTGAATGAAGGGTCAAGATCAAATGATGAAGATCAATGGATATGATTGCTTGAGAAGCAATGAAATAGGGTTAGGGAAAAAATAGGGTTTAGTTAGGGATTGATGGTGGAGATTAAAAGGTAATAAAACCTTATCAATGGTGGAAATTAATTGAGATGTGAAGGGATATGAATGACATAGATAAAGAGAAAGGATAAGAATGACACATATAAAGAGGTTGTAGAGTAAATTAAATAATTATTTAATTATAGAAAAAATGGTAAAGGTTGATTTTAATTAACATAACAATTTAAGTTAAAAAAGTGAGGGAAAATGACAAAACATTAAATAATTAAAATAATTATTTAATAGCAAGGGAAAGGTCAAAAATAATTAATTAAATAAAATGTATTTCATCATGGATGAAAAACATAATGAATAATTAAATAATTAATAATAATTATTCAATTATAATAATAGAAATGTAAAAATGAATAATTAAATAAGAATTTATTTAATTAATCAAAGGAAGAATAAAAGGAGAAATGAATTAATTAAATAATTAAAATTATTTAATTATGCACAGGAAGAAGTGGAAATTAATACTTGTAGGCTTAAGATATTTTCTAGTGTCTACACTTTCCTCTCTATGATGCAATGCACTTTATGAGGTTGTGTCAAAGAAATTTAGTCCAAGAACTGCCCTAGTAGAAACGCGATAGACCCATGTCCCCTCAAATTTTCTTTTGCAAATTTTGAAATTGTTTAAAAAGATGAAAAATTATTGTAACAAAAAAATTGGATAGGCATGAATTCAAGGATTGACAAGAATAAATGTTAGTAGTAGGAAAATGTTAGCATGGTGTTAGACGATTGAAGAGGGATTGATATTTTAGTTGAGAGATGGTAAGATTGCATGTTTATCATCATTGGGCATTAAAAATCTGGAAAATGACAATAAGTACCATGGTATGACATAGACCAAGGTGTGCAATTTTATCCCTTTGCAAAAAAAAAGACACTTAATAGATAAGGAATGCCATAAATCATACTAGGAGCAAAGTTGCTCCAATATTTTTGTCGAGATAAATTGTAAATAACAATCAAAGAAAATGGTCATGAGACATCATTGCTCCTCTAAATCCATCTTGGAACATCCTTGAGGTGGATAGTAACATGACCAAAAGATAAATACAAGAAAAAATAAGAAAAACTAAACCAATAGATTCAACAGATTCAACAACCATTTAGATTTGTTTTGCTAATGATTGTGTGTTGATAGGATTTATAGGGTTGATTAGTTGGTTGATTGACTGAATAATTGATTGATTGATGGATTGATTGATAACTGTTGGTTTTAAAAATGGAGAATGTCCTATAATACATCGAGTCTGGCTTTGACCATGCAACCACTTGTATAAGGAAAATGATAAGGTTGATAAATGATAATATCTAATTTCAAGAAGGACACATGTTATACAAGAAAAATGATAAGGGAGGTTTGGTTTCAAGAAATGAGGCAAGTCATATAAGACATTGAGTCTAGTTTCAATAATTCCACTTCTTGTATAAGACCATTGATTGACTGATAATTGTCGATTTCATGCTTGATTAATTTGGAAATTGACTGAATTGGTTTAAAGATGAGTTAGATAGATTATCTAATTGTTTCATGATTTTTTTGAGACTGAGATGATTGTTTATGTAAAATCAAGGTGTTTGATTGATTATGCTATGGATAGTGACTAACTCTAAAAACCCTAAAGGAATGACCTAGTGCCTCAAGAGCTCATCAATGGTGTCCTTTCCTATGTAACATGTGTAGAGATAGGGTAGTTTGACCTCGACATGGGTGAAAGATATTTTATTATGAATAATGATTGAATTTATTTGACAAACCCTAAGGATTGACCTAGTGCCTGGAGGGCTCATCGATGATGGCCTTGCCTACATGAAGTAACTACACATGGCACCTAAATGCAATGTTTTCACCATGGTACTTATCCAAAGCACCACCAAAGTAGGTTTTACAGTTGGAAGAATTATTTGTCTTAACTATTTTGTTGATTGTTTTACCTTTTTGTGGTCACACAAGATTTATGTTTGTTAGGTTTTCATCAAAGTGACATTTTTTTTATTTTTGAGTTTTTTTCAAAGACTCTCTAAAGCTAGTTGTAGAATTTGTGCAAGTGTAAGCTATTGACAGGCTTTAAAAATGGTTCTCCATCAAGAGTCGAAAGATAATATTCACCAGACCCATATACCACAGTTATGATGTATAGAACCAACAAATTAGGCTCAAATTTAGAAGGCTTCACTCTTTCTCCTTGATTCTTAGGATTTTCCATTAAGTCCAAGTCATCGATGTCAAAGTGTCTAACCCAAACCTTCTTATTATAACTATGATGAAGATGATTTTGATAAGCATGTAGGTGAACAAATGCATTATGTCTTTGCTCATCTAACAATTATAACTCACTCAATTTGGATACATGATATTCCTCATCATGAGTAAGACCTTGCATGGATATGCTCAAGGAGGGAAACTCAACCTCAATAGGAAGGATGGCTTCAGAACCAAACACTAAGGAATATGGTGTGGCTCTTGTGGGATTGTGAATGCTAGTGTTGTAAGCTCATAAGGTGAGATTAAGTTAGAGGTGTTAGTCACGACTACCGTTATTGATAGTCTTCTTCAATAAAAAAATATGATGCTCTTATTAGATGCCTCAGCTTAGTCATTACCTTGTGGATAATATGGAGTGGTGAGGTTGTGTTGGATGTGAAAATTTTCATATAATTTATGAAAATCTTGGTTTTTAAATGGAGAACTATTATTAGCAATGATAGATTATGGGACACCATAACAATAAACGATTTAATTAAGAATGAATTTAGATATTTTTTTGCTAGTAATGTACGCCATAGGAATAGCCTCTATCCATATTATGAAATAGTTGATAACTGTGGTAATTAACTTATGACCATTGGATGAGGTGGGATGTATTTTGCCTATGATTTCAAGTCCCCATTGGGTGATAGGCCATGGTGATGTGATTGGGTAGAGTTCTTGGCTTATGGCTTAAGAATTTCATTAAATAAGTCTTTTCATTTACTCTATGGAGTCAATATAAGTACTTATTGTAGGTCAAATTGAAGATGCACAAGTTGCATTAGTAGTTTATCTAGAAAAGAAATTGAAGCTGAACATTTTCGTGGCTGATATTTTAACAAGTTATGGTATGTTGTTAAGAAAAATATTTTGCATAGACCTAGTTGTTGTAATCCAATTAGACTGGTCTCACACCTTGACACATCTTGGTGACAAGTAATTTAATCTTATTCTTAAGCACAATGTGAAATACATTATTTTGAAATTGAATCATCGAAGATCAAAGATTCTATATGTTAGAACTAGGTATGTGCAGGATAATGATGGGCAAAAAAGTGGCAATATGATTGGTATGTGGTTGATGACATTTTGTTTACCCAAAATTGATGAAAAAAAGGGGGTTTTTAAATGATATTCTCAGGTTTCCACCTATATAAATTATGCTTCACTTTGAATTAGAGAAGTAATTATTATTCATTTTTTATTAGAATTATGACTAAAGTCCTAATTGAGAGGTTGATTGAAAAACATCTATAGCTTTCAAATGATATCACATTTTTTGATTCCAAAACATGAATCACATTCTATGCTTTGCATACTATAGGACTAAAAAATAAAAAAACTTAATTTCATGAAGTTTTGACCTTAACGTGGTTAGACGTACTAATTTTTATATTTTAAAAAATTTGTAAGAAAAAAAATCATAATTAATTATTTACTTGGAAAAAAATTACAAATAAATATGCATCACATCGGGACATGAGTCCTCTACTTATATATAAAACTTATTAAAAAATATTATCATTTTATTATGGTTGGGGTGGTTGGACAGACACCTACTTCTTATTTTTCCCCTGACATTTAAGTACTATTGCATCAAAATTTTAAATTTTCACAAAAGAGATTTAAAAAAATAAACACAAACCTAGTAGTTTATAAACTACATTCAATTTTCTACATATTCTATTCTTACATATTTTTGAAATAATATAGATAACTTCAAATTTTTACATCAAGTTTCCTAACTTTTTTTTTTGAAATTTTTGCCTCTTAAAGGCCTATTTTTTACATGATGATCCTGCACATACCTGACTAGTGTTGGTACCTATATGCTCACTTTGAAAGGAGAATAAATACCTAAGTTTCTCACCCCTAATATATCTGTTAAAATTTGGAAGATGTAATTTTTTGAAAGCCCATTTTATTTAAGTTTTAGAGTAGGGATAGTGCATATATCCTATGTGGAAGAATTTTTTTCTAAAGCCTATAAACTAGCCTTTGAGGCTACTAATAACATGACTGAGTATGAAGCCTTGGTTTTTGGTTTCTAGTTTGTGCAATAAAAGGGAATCAAGTAGCTCAAGGTAACTACTGATGTAGAATTAGTGGTCAAACAAGTTAGGAATCAATTTTAGACAGAATAAAAGACTAATAAATTACGAAAATAAAGTGGGATGAAAATAAAGGATTTGATGCCTTCTCAATGCATGTTATCCTTGAGAAAGGAAAATTCTAAAGTGGATTTTTTGGTAGTGTTTGCTTCTCTTCTAATTCCATATCCCATTGTTGAAATGGATGTATATTTTCTTAATCTTATTTATAGACCAAGTGTGCTAGAATGATAAAAATTGGTAGGTCTTCAATGATGACAAACATATAATTTCTTTTCTTGAGGGAAATGGTACTTTTAAAAATTTTATATTTGAAGGTCCTCAAGCTTCGAAGAAAAGGAATACAATAGAAAATATGTATGGAAGCCATGAAGTGCTATAATTGGAAGAAAATAACATTACGAATGGTCTAATTTCATTAGAGCAATTGTTCAACAAACAAGATTGTAGTGTATAAAGAAAATTTGATGAACATATTGATGCTTCTCTTGAGAATATAAAAGTTATTGTTGGTTTTGAGAGTGACCCTAAAATAATTATTATTGGTAAATTTTATTCTATAAAGGAGAGATTAAACCTCATTGATTTATTTAAATAATACAAAGATGTGTTCATATGGTGTTCCAATGATCTCAAAGATTTTATGAATGGTGAGTTCAATTACCATATTTCTTTGAAACCTAGATCCATTCCATACAAATAGAAGCAAAGAGAATTCAATCCAAAGGTGGTTGATGCTATTTTTGTACAAAATTGCATAAAATTCCCAAAGACAAGATTACCTATCGTATTCATCATTCTACATGGGTTGCTAATATCATTCTTGTGAAGAAGAAAAACGGTGAAATAAGAATTTGTGTTGATTTTCATAATTTAAATTAAGCTTCCATTATGGATAGTTATCCAATTTTGAATATGGACTAGATTCTACAAATTGTCTCAATATGTGAAATGATGTCAATGTCAATGACTTATTAAGTTATAATCAGGTTATTGTTAATTCGGATGATCAACATAAAACTACATTCATCACATTGTGGGGTACTTTTCCTAAAATATAATTCCTTTTAGATTGATGAACACATGTACCTTTTCAGAGGCCAATGGATCTTTCCTTTATATATTTTCTAAATAAGATCATTTTTATCTTTTTATATGACTTAAAAATATTTTCAAGGAAATGTAAAGCACATTCGTATCATTTAGAGTGTATTTTATAAAGATGTTTTCAAAAAGGTATTTATCTAAATTTGAAGAAGTCCATTTTTGGTGTCATAAAGGGGAATTTACTCAGATAGATTATGTCTAAAGAAGGGATTCACATTGATCTAGAGTTGGTTAAGGTGATTCAACAATGTGCACTACCTTATAGCAAGCTAAGTTTAAGGTAATGTGCACTACCTTATAGCAAGCTAAGTTTAAGGTGGATGCAAGAGCATTTGAGGAATAAGTGGTCCGCATCAAAATAAAATTTTATATCTTGAGGTTTTTTGGCATTCATTTTGGGGTGTGATGTTTAATTTTGGTTCGGTGGTCAATTTTGACCAAATGACATTATTGGCATTGGCTGAAAATTTTTCATTATTCAATTTTCAACTTTATTTTCTTGTATTGATGCATTTGTAAATTTTTTGAGTCCATAGATAGCTTCATTTTTTATTATTCAAATTTTGATTGTGGACGCAAAGTATCTTTGTCTTCATCAATATATTATTTATCCTTGCACCCAATGGATGTGTTGGGGAAAATAAATAATCACACCTTTTGAAGAATAGAATTTAAGAGGAGTAAAATGGAAGTCAGTAAAAAGAATTTGAATAGAAGCCAACGCTAGTAGAAGATATGAAAACAACAAAATGGAAATACGGAAGAGGAGTTGAAGAGATACAATGGTTATAGAAGAGATGGTGCAATGAATATGGGGAAGAACATAACTTTCAAGAAAATAAAACATTGCAAATGGGGATGGAAAAATAGGGGTTTTCACATTGAGGAAGAAGAGTCTTCCAAGGAGAAAGAGTGTTGGGAATTTATTCTTGTGGAAGGGTGAAAGAAATTTAATAAGAAAATTGAAACTGCAAAGTCCAAGAAATTTTTAATGTAGATTGAACAAGGAGTCATGTTTGGTAAAAGGCTACAGTAGATTCAAATTAAGAAAAGGTGCATAATACAAATTGCAAAGATAAGGGAAGCAAGTAGGCTACACTACAGGAGATGGAGCATAGAAGGGAAGATGAATTAAGTATGAAACATAAAAAAATAGGTTCACCAATTTGAAATGTTAAAAATTGGGGTGATGAATGTTTCTTGCTTTATTTCATTACGAAAAGATATACCCAAAAATAATTGACTTACAACCCTTAGTTGAGTCAACTCAATAAAGGAATATGTTGGTTTCTTTATGATTGAGGATGAGGGTATTAGCCTAAGTAGCACTTTTAGGAGAAAAAATAAAAATAGTAAATCAACTCAATTATGTCCATTCAAACTTGAATCATTAATTTAAAACATAATAGAAACATAAACAAGAAATTTCCTATAGATCTCTAAATGGAAGGATGGTGTGTGTGTATGACAAAAATATAGTTTCAAAAGGTTCCCTGGACTCATTTTCCCATAGGAAAATGGGTCTATGTGTAGAGGTTTTACTTAGCTCTTGGGATCCTCTAGTGTCAATTTATAGCTTTTGTTTGGTCCAAGTTTCAATAACAGACAATCAGAAAAAATGTCTATAGGTGAGATTTTGTGGATTGACAATGAATATGACAACTTTTCTACAACTTTGACAACTTTACAACATTGAAAACCTACAATACTGACAAAGAGGAGAAAAAATTGTTTGTTTTTGTGGATAATGGTTCTTGTATTTATTGAAGCATTGAGTATGCCTTCTCTTGTATCTTGGATAATCTAGATAATCAAAGATGTGATATAAATACTAGATTTCTGGGGTTTCTTTCTTGGCTTTATATTGCAGGAGAATTTTGGGAGCTTGCTGCATAAGATATGAGCTCATTATTATGTACACAATGTCTGAGAATGTCAAATTTTCCTTTTGTTTCGTCCTAGTTGGACATTCGAGGAAAATCTGCAAGGGTTTGAAGATTGAAGATTGTTGCCAAATCTAGAAGGTAGCCACATTTTTTGATCATTTTCAGCCAAAAGGAACATCACCATCACATCCAAAAGGGTCAAAGACCCTAAGATTGACTACCAAATCATTGAATTTGGAAAAAAAATTCTCTTAGAGGCAATAAAATTAGCAAGTGGGTTGTACGACCCTACCTACACAGGTAGGATTTTTTATTAGTTTTTTTTTTTTGGTAATTCCATTTTTTAAAATAAAATTTCAAAAAAAAATGTAGTATCTATTTATAAATCAAAATGTTTAAATAAAAGAAATGTAATTATTGCAAACTTGTGGTACATAGGTACTGTTAGCCAATGGCCTGCAAACTTCCCACCAACTATGACAGGGACATCTCTCACCTGCACGACCATTGGTTGTCGCAAGGGGCAACATCCATCTTAACCCACATGCCCCATTTTTTTTAACGTTTTTCAATGAATAAAAAACAATTAATATGTTTTTTTCATTAAGTTCTTTTAAATGAAAACTTTTTAAAGTTTTTTAAAAATAAAAAATTTCTATTTTATCTTTTATTATTTTAATAAATTTTTTTCAAAAACATATCAATAATTTTCTTTATTAGTTTTAATAATAAAGTTTTGAAATTAAACTTTTAAATAAACTTTTTTTTAAAATAAATTGCATTTCAATAAGCAAACCTACGAAAACTTTTTTTCTACCAATCAAGCCTTGTATTGCATCATTGACTCCTCTAACCGACAATCAAATGGGGCCAGTTGCTCCTATCGACAAATCATCCCTTTAATTAAATAAACTAAACTTTAGTTAATCAAATCTCCAAATGTATATTTCATCCTTTTCTGATTTAAATAAATCAAATATTTAAGTCATAAAAGTCAAACTCATCCTAAACATCATTAGGCTAATCTAAATCTAATTAGCCTAACCTAATCACCCATCAAATCCACTAGATATCTCAACTTGCACAAATAAATCAATTTATTGATTTATTAAAACCCTTATTTTCCATCAACTTGGCATAAAATAGAATATTCCTTCAAATTTGAAAATGAGGACAAGTTGACTTGTCCCCTCCAACATTGCATTTATTTCTCATTTTCTTGTCGCCCTCTCAAAATTTATTACACAAATTCAAATTTGAAACTCCCTCTCTTGGGTACATTTCCCAAATCTTGAACAACCTTCAGCCTATCACAACTTGACAAGTGGCCTCCTTTCATTGGTCTACATTTGGTCCGATATTCACCCATTTGGCCAATCTCTCATAAAAAAAATCTATAAATAAGGACCTCATTCTTCATCAAAGGCATCGAGAATCTTATGCAAAGTTACTCTCTTGGTTTGAGAACTAATTTTTCTCTTCATTATCATTGCACTTCATCACTTGAGTTTTAGCAAGGATTGGGAAAGCGTCATTTGCACATTTGACACCAATCCACTATGAAATAGGTATGCATTATGGATTTCTTATGATTTCAGTTGAGTTTGTCTTGTTATCATGTTAGAGAGCATTTTGCATTATTTCATAGGGGCATTTTGATAGATTTTGCAAAATATTAACCCATGCTTGAGGTTTAGTATTTGCAGATTTTAAAGGATGCTTACATGTGGCGCTAGAAGGAGGGCATAATCAATGCATTTCATTCTTATTTTCCTTATATGATTCACAAATTTTCTTTTCATATGGAGTTTAGAGAATTTATACTCTTGGCATTCTTATTTCTTCAAGGTTTCTCATATATCTATTTGTCTATATTTTCCTCAATACGATGATAAAAGGGTAGATGCACATTTCCCTACTTTTGCTTAAAACTTGATTGTCATTTCTTTAAAACAAGACAGAGCATGTGTGGATTCCTTGTTTTCTAGGTATTCATGACCAATATCTTTCATAATACCTTGAAAATTTTCAAAGGTTTTTCATTATATGAAGCTGACTTTGTATTTAAAAGAAATAAAAAAAGAAGGAATCTCATGAGGAAATGTCATCCATATAAATAATTTAAAACACACACTTCAACATTTATTATCACTATTTAAAGCATCATCCACTATTTCCTTAAATTCATTTTGAAACTATATATACATATATACTGGCGTTGGTATAGTTTCGGTCATTTTTTCTTTTTATTTTTGTTTGTTTTTGCTCACATTGATTTGTCTTTTCTATTTTAGAGCATTCGTCTGAAAGAAACTTCTATTTTTTTCAAAGGCGTATAGATGGCAATTTGTGAGAACAAACGATCACTGGGAAAGCTTTAAATGCTCAATGCATTTAGTCATTTTCTGAAAATCTGCTATAGTACCTTTGAAGCTCAGCAAGAATAGAGTATCTTTCTTTTCCTTAAGCTATTGATGCTTGGTCATGTCATGTTTATTCTTGATGTGATTGGTTTGCGTAGCAAGGAATCAGCCTGAGTATTTGATGATCAACACTTTAAAAGTTTAACCTTTGTTTCTTTTTAATTTACATGACAGCTGAGAGACCCATTACCTGGACTCTCAAAGCATCACACCCTTAAGCATTGGATGCTCTTCTTAGATGCCTCCGCTTGGTCATTACCTTGTGGATAATATGGAGTGGAGAAGTTTTGTTGGATGTGAAAATTTCATATAATTTATGAAAATCTTGGTTCTTAAATGGAGAACTATTATTAGTAATGATAGATTATGGGACACCATAACAATAAATTATTTAATTAAGAATGAATTTAGAATTTTTTTGCTAGTAATGCATGCCATAGGAATAGCCTCTATCCATATTATGAAATAGTTGATAACTGTGGTAATGAACTTATGACTATTGGATGAGGTGGGATGCATTTTACCTATGATTTCAAGTCCCCATTGGGTGATAGGCCATGGTGATGTGATTGGCTATAGTTCTTGGCTCACGGCTTAAGAATTTCATTAAATAAGTCTTTTCATTTACTCTATGGAGTCAAAATAAGTACTTCTTGTAGGTCAAATTGAAGATGAAAAAGTTGCATTGGTAGTTTATCCAGAAAAGAAATTGAAGTTGAACATTTTAGTGGCCGATATTCTAACAATTTATGGTATGTTGTTAAGAAAAATCTTTTGCAAAGACCTAGGTGTTGTAATCCAATTCAATTGGTCTCACACCTTGACACCTCTTGGTGACAAGTAATTTAATATTATTCTTAAGCCCAAGGTGAAATACATTATTTTGAAATTGAATCATCGAAGATCAAAGATTCTAGATGTTAGAACTGGGTATGTGCAGGATCATGATGGGCCAAAAAGTGGCAATATGATGGGTATGTGGCTGATGACATTTTTTTTACCCAAAATTGATGAAACCAAAAGGGTTTTGAAATGAGATTCTTAGGTTTCCACCTATATAAATTATGCTTCACTTTGAATTAAAGAAGTAATTATTATTCATTTCTATTAAAATTATGACTAAAGTCCCCATTGAGAGGTTGATTGAAAAACATCTATAGCTTTCAAACAATATCACATTTTTTGAATCTGAAACATGCATCACATTCTATGTTTCACAAACTATAGGATTAAAAAAACAAAAATTATGTTTCATGAAGTTTTGACCAAATTAAAGTGGTATAGGACATACAATTTTTAAAAAATCATAATTAATTTCTTACTTTGAAAAAATTTCACAAAAAATATGCATCAAATCTGACATGAGTCCCCTCTCTCACTTCTATATAAAAATCTTATTAAAAACATTATCATTTTATTATGGTTAAAGTGGTTAGAAAGACACCTACACTTATTTTTCCCCGACATTTAAGCACTATTGCATCAAAATTTTAAATCTTCACAAAAGAGATTTAAAAAAAAAACACAAACCTAGTAGTTTATAAACTACATTCAATTTTATACATATTCTATTCTTACATATTTTTGAAATAATATAGATAACTTATTCAAATTTTTACATCAACTTTCCTAAAAAAAAATTAAAATTTTTTTCCACTTAAAGGCCTATTTTTTACATGATGATCCTACACATACCCAACTAGTGTTGGTACCTATATCCTCATTTTGAAAGGAGAAGAAATACCTAAGTTTCTCACCCCTAATATATCTGCTAAAATTTGGAAGATGTAATTTTTTGAAAGCCCATGTTATTTCAATTTTAGAGCAGGGATAGTGCATATATCCCATATGGGAGAATTTTTTTCTAAAGCCTATAAAACAGCCTTTGATGCTACTAATAACATGACTAAGTATGAAGCCTTTGTTTTTGGTTTATAGTTTGTGCAAGAAAAGGGAATCAAGTAGCTCAAGGTAACTACAGATGTAGAATTAGTGGTCAAACAAGTTAGGAATTAGTTTCAGACAAAGAATAAAAGACTAATAAATTACCAAAATAAAGTGGGATGAAAATAAAGGATTTGATGCCTTCTCAATGCATGTTATCCTTGAGAAAGGAAAATTCTAAAGTGGATTTTTTGGTAGTGTTTACTTCTCTTCTAATTACATATCCCATTGTTGAAATGGATGTATATTTTCTTAATCTTATTTATAGACCAAGTGTGCTAGAATGATCAAAATTGGTAGGTCTTCAATGATGACAAACATATCATTTCTTTCCTTGAGGGAAATGGTACTTTTTAAATTTTTATATTTGAAGCTCCTCAAGCTTCAAAGAAAAGGAATACAATAGAAAATATGTATGGAAGCCATGAAGTGCTATAATTGGAAGAAAATACCATTACGAAGGGTCTAATTTCATTAGAGCAGTTGTTCAACAAACAAGATTGTAGTGTAAAAAGAAAATTTGATGAACATATTGATACTTCTCTTGAGAATATAAAAGTTATTGTTGGTTTTGACAGTGACCCTAAAATAATTATTATTGGTAAATTTTATTCTATAAAGGAGAGATAAAACCTCATTGATTTATTTAAATAATACAAAGATGTGTTCATATGGTGTTACAATGATCTCAAGGATTTTATGGATGGTGAGTTCAATTACCATATTTCTTTGAAACCTAGATCCACTCCATACAAATAGAAGCAAAGAGAATTCAATCCAAAGGTGGTTGATGCTATTTTTGTACAAAATTGGATAAAATTCCCAAAGACAATATTACCTATCGTATTCATCATTCTACATGGGTTGCTAATATCATTATTGTGAAGAAGAAAAACGGTGAAATAAGAATTTGTGTTGATTTTCATAATTTAAATTAAGCTTCCATTATGGATAGTTATCCAATTCTGAATATGGACTAGATTCTACAAATCATCTCAATATGTGAAATGATGTCAATGTCAATGACTTATTAAGTTATAATCAAGTTATTGTTAATTCGGATGACCAACATAAAACTACATTCATCACATTGTGGGGTACTTTTCCTAGAATATAATTCCTTTTAGATTGATGAACACATGTACCTTTTAGAGGCCAATGGATCTTTCCTATTTTCTAAATAAGATCATTTTTATCTATTTATATGACTTAAAAATATTTTCAAGGAAATGTAAAGCACATTCGTATCATTTAGAATGTGTGTTATAAAGATGTATGCAAAAAGGTATTTATCTAAATTTGAAGAAGTCCATTTTTGCAAGAGAATCCGGGGAATTTACTTCTAGATAGATTATGTCTAAAAAGAAGGGATCTGGCATTGATCCAGAATTGGTTAAGGTAGACCAAATTTGGCAATTCACCCTATATCAAGCTAAGTTTAAGGCTTGATGTATACTTCTGTGGAATAAGCGGGTCCGAACTTCAAAATTAAAATGTGGTTAAGATCTCTTTGAGCTTGTTTCTGGGAATCACTTTTGGAGTGTACTTGAATTTCGTTCAAAGGGTCAATTTTTGCAGGGACAAAATGACATTTTGACTGCATTGGTTGAAAAAAATCATTATTCAATTTTCAACTTTATTTTGGTGTAGTATTGATGCATTTGTAAAATTTTTGAGTCCATAGATAGCTTCATTTTTAATATTCAAATGTTGGATTGTGGATGTAAAACTTTTATCTTTTTCTTCATCAATATATTATTATCCTTTTAACTGATGATGTGTTGGGGAAATAATCTACACTTTTGTAGAAGAATAGGGAATTCTAAGAGGAGTAAAGGGAAGTCATTAAAAATAATTTGAATAGAAGCCAACACTAGTAGAAGATATGAAAACAACAAAATGGAAATACGAAAGAGGAGTTGAAGAGATACAATGGTTATAGAAGAGATGGTGCAATGAATATGGGGAAGAACATAACTTTCAAGAAAATAAAACATTGCAAATGGGGATGGAAAAATAGGGGTTTTCAAATTGAGGAAGAAGAGTCTTCCAAGGAGAAAGAGTGTTGGGAATTTCTTCTTGTGGAAGGGTGAAATAAATTTAATAAGAAAATTGAAACTGCAAAGTCCAATAAATTTTTAATGTAGATTGAACAAGGAGTCATGTTTGGTAAAAGGATATAGTAGATTCAAATTAGGAAAAGGTGCATAATACAAATTGCAAAGATAAGGGAAGCAAGCAGGCTACACGATGGGGAGGTCAATGATAAAGGCAGCTAGAGGAATATTCTAATTTATACATGTCTATGCACAAAATAAAACAACAAAAAAAAGGAGGTGGAGCATAGAAGGGAAGATGAATCAAGTATGAAACATAAAAAATAGGTTCACCAATTTGAAATGTTGAAAATGGGGGTGATGAACATTTCTCGCTTTATTTCATTAGGAAAAAATATACCCACAAATAATTGACTCACAATCCTTAGTGGAGTCAACTCAATAAAGGAATATGTTGGTTTCCTAATGATTGAGGACAAAGTTATTAGCCTGAGTAGCACTTTTAGGAGAAAAATTAAAAATAGTAAATCAACTCAATTATGTCCATTCAAACTTGAATCATTAATTTAAAACATAATAGAAACATAAACAAGAAATTTCCTATAGATCTCTAAATGGAAGGATGGTGTGTACGTATCACAAAAATATAGTTTCAAAAGGTTGCCTTGACTCATTTTCCCATAGGTGAATGGGTCTATGTGCAAAGGTTTTACTTAGCTTTTGGGATCCTGTGGTGTCATTTTATAGCTTTTGTTTGGTCCAGGTTTCAATAAGGGACAATTAGAAAAAATGTCTATAGGTGAGAATTTGTGGATTGACAACAAATATGACAACTTTTTCTACAACTTTGACAACTTTACAACATTGAAAACCTACACATTGACAAAGAGGAGAAAAATTGTTTGTTTTTTGTGGATAACGGTTCTTGTATTTTCTTGAAGCATTGAGTATGCTCTTCTCTTGTATCTTTGGATAATCTAGAGAATCAGAAAGGTGTGATAGAAATATTAGATTTTGGGGGTTTCTTTCTTGGATTTATACTGTAGGAGAATTTTGGGAGCTTGTTGCATAAGATATGAGCTCATTATTATGTACACAGTGTCTGACAATGTCAAATTTTCCTTTTGTTTCATCCCAGTTGGACATTCGAGGAAAATCTACAAGGGCTTGAAGATTGAAGATTGTTGCCAAATCTAGGAGGTAGCCACATTTTTTGATCATTTTCAGCCAAAAGGAACATCACCATCACATCAAAAAGGGTCAAAGAATCTAAGATTGACCACCAAATCATTGAACTTAGAAAAAAATTCTCTTAGAGGCAATAAAATTAGCAAGTGGGTTGTACGACCCTACCTACACAGGTAGGATTTTTTATTAATTTCTTTTTCTAGTAATTCCATTCTTTTAAATAAAATTTCAAAAAATAAAATTTAGTATCTATTTATAAATCAAAATGTTTAAATAAAAGAAATGTAATTATTGCAAACTTGTGGTACATAGGTATTGTCGGCCTACAACCTGCAAACTTCCCACCAACTATGACATGGACATCTCTCACTTGCATGACCACTAGTTGTCGCAAGGGGCAACGTCCATCCTACCCCACATGGCCCATTTTTTATTTTTTATTTTTTTGAACATTTTTCAATAAATAAAAAACATTTTAATATATTTTTTTCATTAAATTATTTTAAATAAAAACTTTTTAATTTTTTTAAAAATAATAAAATTTCTATTTTTCTTTTATTATTTTATTAATTTTTTCAAAAACATATCAATAATTTCTTTATTAGTTTTGTAATAATAAAGTTTTGAAATTAAACTTTTAAATAAACTTTTTTTAAAAATAAATTGCATTTCAATAAGCAAACCTAGGAAAACTTTTTTTCTACCAATCAAGCCTTGTATTGCATCATTGACTCCTCTACCCGACAGTCAAATGGGGCCAGTAGCTCCTATCAACACATCATCCCTTTAATTAAATAAACTAAACTTTATCTAATGAAATCTCCAAATGCATATTTCATCATTTTCTGATTTAAATAAATCAAATATTTAAGTCATAAAAGTCAAACTCATCCTAATCATCATTAGGCTAATCTAAATCTAATTAGCCTAACCTAATCACCCATCAAATCCTCTAGATATCTCCACTTACACAATTCAATCAATTTATTGATTTACTAAAACCCTTATTTTCCATCAGCTTGGCATAAAACAAAATATTCCTTCAAATTTGAAAATGAGGAAAAGTTGACTTGTCCCCTCCAACATTGCATTTATTTCTCATTTTCTTGTCCCCCTCTCAAAATTTATTACAGAAATTCAAATTTGAAACTCCCTCTCTTGGGTACATTTCCCAAATCTTGCACAACCTTCAGCCTATCACAACTTGACAAGTGGCCTCTTTTCATTGGTCTACATTTGGTCCCATATTCACCCATTTGCCCAATCTCTCATCAAAAAAATCTATAAATAAGGACCTCATTCTTCATCAAAGGCATCAAGAATCTTATGCAAGGTTACTCTCTTGGTTTGAGAACTAATTTTTCTCTTCATTATCATTGCACTTCATCACTTGAGTTTTAGCAAGGATTGGCAAAGGGTCATTTGCACATTTGACACCAATCCACTATGAAATAGGTATGCATTATGGATTTCTTATGATTTCAGTTGAGTTTGTCTTGTTATCATGTTAGAGAGCATTTTGCATTATTTCATAGGGGCATTTTGATAGATTTTGCAAAATATTAACCCATGCTTGAGGTTTAGTATTTGCAGATTTTAAAGGATGTTTACATGTGGTGCTAGAATGAGGGAAAAATCAATGCATTTCATTCTTATTTTCCTTATATCATTCACAAATTTTCTTTTTATATGGAGTTCAGAGAATTTATACTCATGGCATTCTTATTTCTTCAAGGTTTCTGATATATTTGTTTGTCTATATTTTCTTCAATACGAGGATAAAAGGGTAGATGCACATTTCCCTACTTTTTCTTAAAAGTTGATTGTCATTTCTTTAAAGCAAGACAGAGCATGTGTGGATTCCTTGTTTTCTAGGTATTCATGACCAATATCTTTCACAATACCTTGAAATTTTTCAAAGTTCTGTCATTATATGAAGCTGACTTTGTATTTAAAAGAAATAAAAAAAAGAAGGAATCTCATGAGGAAATGTCATGCATATAAAGAATTTAAAACACACCCTTCAACATTTAATATCACTATTTAAAGCATCATCCACTGTTTCCTTAAATTCATTTTGAAACTATATATACATATATATTGGCGTTGGTATAGTTCTGATCATTTTTTCTTTTTATTTCTATTTGTTTTTGCTCACATTGATCTGTCTTTTCTATTTTAAAGAATTCGTCTGAAAGAAAGTTCTATTTTTTTCAAAGGCATATAGATGGCCATTTGTGAGAACAAACGATAGTTGGGAAAGCTTTAAATGCTCAATGCATTTAGTCATTTTCTAAAAATCTGCTATAGTACCTTTGAAGCTCGGCAAGAATAGAGTATCTTTCATTTTCTTAAGCTATTGATACTTGGTCATGTCATGTTTATTCTTGATGTGATTGGTTTTCATAGGCTTGAGTATTTGATGATCAAAACTTTAAAAGTTTAACATTTGCTTTTAATATGATAGGGAGAGACTGACAATGACTTCAAAGCATCACACCTAATATTGATTTGTGTTTTTTTCACAACTTGATTACGAAATCTATCACAACCTGTAGATTATGCCTACTACTATAAACAAGCCATTGGGAGTTGATGCATGTGGATATTGATTTAAGATCCAAGATGTTTTGAATGTGGTCTCCTGTTTTAGAAGAGCACCACTAAAGTTGGAAGAGACACACTATCTATGAATGTGTAGCAAGTTTACAACTACTTCGATGAAAGCATTTTAGTCTGCCACGTGCATCCTGTCTCACACTTTGCTTCATTAAATATTTCCTCTTTGTTAACAATTTTAAGCAAAGTATATAGTTGTTATATTGTTGGAAAGGCATTCACTGTTGGACAGTGTTTAGTGACTGATCTAAGATTTAGAGAGAATTGAATCCTTCAGTGCATAGATGATAAAAAGAAATTTTTCTTGCTGTCGATTTCCCTATCACCAATGCCAAAGCTAGAGCTCTGAAAATAGTTATAAATGCTTTGTGTCCAAGTGGTTGCGTATCACTTTTCCTATGTATTCTTTGTACAACTAATTGCTTGTGATTTGAAATCTTTCTATAGCTTTACTCCTACGAGGTGTTTGAATGGAGGTAGGTTTCATTAGTGCATTCAATATCTTCTTGTATTGAGTCATTATACTTACAATTTATTGATCTTCTAATAAAATTTATTTCACATTTATTATTAGTAAATATTTGAGCCTATGATGATGTTATTGAAATATTTATTCGTTGTGTTTTGACTTATTGACTCAATGCCTCTAGTGACGTAGAGTAAGTAGAGAAAACTTTGGTGGAGGAAAAAGTGAATCTAACAAGTATGGTGCTTTCTTCATGAAATCGATATATGGCCCACTTATAAATTGTTTTGTCATTATGTTCATCCAAATAATTTGTTCTTTCATATAGAAATCATTTTTTTTTATCAAAAAGAATTTAATGTTTTAAATCTCACCTGATTGTCTTTTTGTTTAGTAGGCTAATGAAAGGAAAACGAAGGTACAAGGAAAAGGTACAAAGACTAACAAAGGAGGTACAAATGAAGGGTAACAAAGGACAACAAAGGTGAAGGTTGAAATCAAACATTGGAGTTGGACCAAAAATGAAGATAAAATCAGAATTAAAGATTCAAGCATCGAAATTGAAACCTAAAAAAGCATTCTTAAATGCTTTGAGCTTCCATCACCTACTTCAATTTTTTGTTTCATGCTAACTCACCTTTGGTTTTTAAAATGAACATTTCAAAATGCTTGGAGGGTTTGTCATATGCCTTAATTTTCTATTTTAGGCTAAATCATATTTTTTTTGGTGCTTTAAAATGAGTTCATCATTGCTTTGAGGCTTAAAATGAACATGTGCTTTTTGTGTTTTGTAATCTCTTATTCAAAGTAATCTCATCTAAAAAGGCGTATGCACTTCTCTCATGCTTCACGATGATCTTGAGAACAAAAAGTCTTTTTGATGACATTAAGTTGCATAAAATATTTCCTCCACACTTTGATTTGGATTTAAAATTGAACAAAACACTTTGCGAGTGTGAGTTAGGTATATCACAAGTGTTCTCCCTTTGTTTCTAAATGAAGTTCAATCAAACTACATATGTGCTTGCTCATTATTGTTTACGTTTAGAGGGGCCTACCCAAGAGACACATCCAAAAGGAGAACTCGAAGGTGACTCCAACTATTTTTTCATTTGGGCCGATATACAAATGGATAAGACTAAACTGTCAAGTCCTCATGGTATGTAGATTTTATTCGTACAGTGTCTTTCAGAATGGGGTACTACCATAAAACATATAAGAGCCCCTAGTAGGATTGATTAAATCCTTTAGTGGCTTGTTGGATGCTCACAAGGTGCCATGTCCCTGATGTTGTGTCATTAAGAACCTTATTTATAGCAGCCAACCAGTCCATCCAACGAGTTTATCAAAGTGGTGCATTGGAACTTAGATTCCAATAAGTTACTTTCCATGTCTAATCTTGGTTGAAATATAGAGGTTAAGACTTCATTCTTAACATACCTTTATATTTTATCCTTTGTTGCATTAAAAATCATCTCTTCTATTAGGAAGGGCATGAGGCAAGCCCACTAAGAAAAATGCGCCAATTGAGCTAGGATGTTACATTGCTTGTAAACAAAGTACTTTGATCTTAAACATTTGCAAACAAACATTCAACATGATCCTCAAAATTTCAAACCCTTTAATAGGAAAATACCATAGACCAGATTCTTGTGTTATTGCTTGCCCTTGGGATTACATCCTTAGAGGTTTTTGAGCACTTGAATTAACATCTCAATTTTCCTACTAAAGTTAAACAATAGGTAACCCTTTCCTTAAATTCATCAAAGTTTCACATAATATACGTTGTGAAATAAGGCAAAGTTGATACATTAGACATTCAGGTTGAAATCTAAGCAAGAGTGTGTTTGTGGTAAAATGAATCCATTAAGCAAAGGTTAAAGACAATTGGACCCAACACATGTGTCTCCAATGATTTCACACAAAGTCAAGATCAAGAAACCAATTGTGAAAGCCCTTAGTTTGATAGCCCATCAAGAACGTCTCTCTATGTTATATGAAGTCAGAGAAAGACTACATTTTAACTTTTACAAGAAGGCTTCAAGGAAAAATCCTAGTTTGTATTCATTCTATTTCTACCTGAAACCAAATCTTTTTAGAGAGTTTGAACATCTTGTTTAGAGAAAAGCTTGTTCTTCAATACCTAGGTTGAGGAAAAAAGAGTGTCTTTTTTAGGTTCATCTTAGGATCAAAGAAAATCAAAATATTTTTCATCCATCCTACAAAACATCAAAATGAACACCATCTCACAATCACCTTTTAGAAAATCTTAAAATCATCCTTAATACTAGGATTTTTGGCAAAATAAAAATTCATCAAAATCATTGAGACTAAATCCTTGAAAACTTTATCAAAATCACCTTTGGCTAGGTATGTGTAGATGCATCCTTTTGCATATGCTTATCCAAAGTTATCAAAATCATCTTGTTTAACTTAGTATATGTAGATGAATCCTTCTTCATATGCTTAGTGAAACTATCATCTTGTTTGGATAGGTGTGGATAGATGCATCCTTCTTCTTGCACATATTCAAATTATCTTCCTTTGATCAAATCTATCCCTTAGATAATCATCCAAACATCCTAGGGTCTATTTGTTCAAAGATCCAAATCAAAATCAAAATCAATCAAGGAAAAATCCCAAAATCAAAATCTGTAACATATCTAAAAGTACCAAAAGCCTAGTATCTCCTTCAAGATTTATCAAAAGATCACAACATCCACATCATCCATCCCTTACTTCATCATCATATAACCTTTTGATCCTCAAGTTATCCTAGAATTTTCCACTTTGAGGCATCAAATAAAGATCAATTCAAAGAACCAAGAGATTCATATCCCATTCTTAAAAAATTGATCCTTTTTTTTATGGTTCAAACTAGATCTCAAAACAAGAAGAGCATGGAAGCCAACAAAGAAACACTCGCTTCAAGTGATTTAAGTCAAAAAACTCCTAAAATGAATCCCACTGGGCCTAGAAATCTCACAATTAACCTTCCAACATCATTGCAAAACCCACAAGAAGAAGCCCAAGGAGAGGACCTACCCTTTGGGTTGTCTCATGATGAAATAACTAAAACACTTTAAAATCCAGAAAACCATAAGATTGTCAATATCATGATGAGGCTTAACCCTTCATTATACATGCTTGAACTAGCAAAGAAAGGGGAAAAATTGCCTTCAGATTTTGACATGAGCACTATAGTGGAGACATCTTTTCCTCCAATCACATCCACACCCCCATCCCAAAATATCACTCAAAACATTCCACAAATCATGACATTTCTTGCTCCAACCCAACCTAACGTTAATAAGGGAAATGCATTTCTCAATGCTATTCAAAAACACCCCCTTGTTAATAATCAAAACATGGATGCAAATACCACCTTGGAACAAACCATACTTGAAAACCCATTACATATGAATGTTCCTCTCACTTTCCATCATGATCCATCATCAACATTTTTTCGCTCAACACCTCAAACTTCTCTCCTCACAAATTCACAAGAGGAAGGAGACATGTTCAGACTAGGGGGCATCTTAGACACCACAACATTTTTGCAAGAACTCACACCCCCCACCTTTCCACCTCTTCCACCATTGCCATTATCATCCACACCATTTCTTGGCTTAGGGATTCCCCCCTACCAACATCCCAAGAATCAATCAAATCATTATGCCAAACACTCAAAATTTGTTGTCGACATCATAATAACAAATGAAAAATGCACAAGCAATTGCAACATCATCAAACATCCCCCTAAAATTGTAAAACATGGTCTCTCAAGGACCAATCACATCAAAAATGCCACTTATCACTCAAACCACCACATCAACAATACCATCCACCAATCAAATAATCAACATGACATCACCATTGACCACTACCACAACCACCATTCTAAATCCACCACCACCCCCACCACCACCAACTTCCACCACAACAAGTCAATACAATGCAACATTGCAAGCTACTTTCCAAAGAGGATACCAACAAGTGCAAAAAATAAAAGCCATATACGTAGCTACTCAACAAGCCACTCAAGTTGTGCAAGCCGCATAAGCAGCCAAAGCTGCATAATCCCAAGCTCTATTGCAATAACAACAACAAGAAGTTGCTCAAGTATTGCAAGCACAAAAGGCTGCTTAAGGTTATCTTCTACCTAAAGTTATAGTTAAATGTTATATTAGTTTTAAGGTTCAAGTCCCTTCAAATTGCATCGGTGCATCAATAAACTCAACATAAATTTTGCTACTTTAATAGGAAATTTCATATTACTTAGCACAAGATGTATTCCACATGCACACAAGCATTTAATTTATCAACAACATTTGCATAAATGTTTTATTTATTAGCAACATTAGCATACATAAGTTTATAAATAAGGTTCCACTTATTCAAGGTGTAAGAGATGTATATTCCTTAGACTCATTAGAACTTTTTACAATTATTTCTGGATGAGGTCACACATGCAGGTGTTCCTCTTAATTATTTTGTCTCTTAGTCAGGTTATTACAACTCTTTTCATTTGGTATACAACGGGTTGGGGGTAATTTCTTGTTCAAGTCTACTTGGAGTCTAGCAGTTGATTCTTTTTACCACTTAATTTCCACCTTTACATCTTGAATCCTTTCCATAGCATGGGGAAAGCTCACATCCTCCTTAAGCTAGCCTTCACCCTCCATGTTCTTTCCTTCTATGGATTTAGTCAATGTCGCTCGCTCCTTCAAGCACTACAAGCAATGAGAATTTCATGTTATAGACTTAAACATGTAGTTTGTTTGGTGTGCACCATGTCTGGGACAGAATGGTTCACATTAGTTTCACAAGCACAAATTTATATCTGTATAATAGAAACATAGGCCCTAGTGTGCAACCACACTCTGATACCACATGTAACAACCACATTATACAAAACATAAAATAACAAAGATTTTACTCTCACATGGAGCATTTTTCTTTAAACAACATAACAAGATGCATCTATTGTGGCTATAACATCAAGTAAGATATTATTATACCATAACATCATGAATAAATTGAATTAATGAATTCAAGTACTGTAATGAGAAGTACAAAGGTAATAGACAAGAAGTCCTCATCTGGTTCAACGTCTTCCAAGAATCAACTTGCCATAGATGCATGTGAGGAAAAGCATCATTCGAGTGCTTTCCCACCATCCACGGACTTGTGCAATCCCTTGCACACCTTCCTAACTAGAAGGGCCCCTTCCCTTCTTAGGAAAGGCAATGTTGGAAACCCTCGAGTACAACCATCTAAGCTATGGTCATAAACCCTACCTAACTGAATCGACCATGCTACTAAGGATTCCTTCCTACTAAGGAGGCAAATCTCTTTAGTTAGGTATTTGGGTTACCTATGAGTACTAAGTGCAGTCAGTGGCACCTACACCTACTATGGCCATAGTTTTGTACTACTATACAGACTCACCCACCCTGCTTGACTTGGAAAGACTCTCCTAATCTAGGGCTTCTAAGAGACTTTCTCTCTGCCCTTTATTCTTACCAAGGACACCTATCATAGGGAAACTCTCTAAAATTATTAAAGGCTTTTAAAATAGGACACACTTCTCCTAGCTACCTACCATGTGTGACTGACATTCAAGAACTAGGGTTTCAAACATGACACACTTTTCTTGGCTTCCTGCCATGTGTGACTATCATTCAAGAACTAGGTTTTCAAAACCCCTTTCAACTTCTATGGCTGACAATCTCAGCTTAGACTTACTATCCTATTTTAACACTAACCAGATTTTAGATCAAGAATTCATAATAATAACCTTATCAAGTGCAAGATACCTTGGTATTTACTTGCACTTTACCCATGTTAACCATCTAAATGACATGCATAATAAATAATCAAGAACACATTCATAACCAGGGATTTATTTCTATAACAAGCATCAACTAGTTCTTATTTTTGACAAAAAAACATATACATTTATCATTAAACATTAACATGTTCTTCCAGTAATTAGAACTTTTA
>VDFB02090343.1:0-10721 GCA_007258455.2 Sequoia sempervirens | reverse complement strand
TTCCATTCTCATAATTTGTGTACACCTGTGTACATATAAATGCCCCTTGTTCATAACTCCATGCATAGATGATCACTTGTGGTTTGTGGGGCTTGCCATTAATGGCTACTATATATGTGCAGAGCAATTTTTTTTCATTTTCCTTATTGGTTGGGTGACCTATCACAAGAAACACCATTGCCTCTTCGATTTAAAAGCAATGTGGAGTTCAATATTTTACAGGCAAAATCATTCTCATCCTACCCCCTGCCATACGTGTTTAAATAGTTTTAAAAATGAATTAAAGGAGCAATGTTTTACACTTGCAGGTAGCAAAAATGCATTATGTAGATGGAAAAAGCACCATGTGTTTAAATGTGTTTCCCTCTCATTCTTGTCACAACCCATTCAATTAACTTAGTTTAATTACTTAATTACTAACTTAATTGTTTAATAACAAGTGATTAGGAAAGATAATTTAGTTGAAGAGTAATTGAGATTTTTTTTTATAATGATGATGATTCATATGGTTCTAATTCATAAGTGCATCGGGAATTGTTAACGTTCTCTTAGATTGGAGAGAGAGTGTCATCAAGAAAAAGGTTTTAGCTGGTGGAGGTAACTTGTCATGATGGAATCACATACACACACATAGAATCATGTAGTTACATTGCATAAGATTACTGTATTTATGTTCCTTACGTGTGTATGGTTGCCTAATAAAGAAGCCTAGAGAGCTCGTATTACTATTGGGTCTTGAGCCAAACTTAACACAACAATGTGTTGCGAATTGATGTACATAGTATATTCTAGAATTCTATCAAAATGGAATTGGCATGTAATACAAAGTTCACCATTACAGCTATATATATATGATAGACTTATATATATGTATGGATGTTTATTATCTTAAGTGGCCCAAATTCCTATCAAGCATATTGCTGGTAAATGAGTATATGCATGCTAAGCTCTATGAATTTACATTTTACAATGTGTATGCATAAGTATAGGTGTACATCGTTAATATTAAATAGAATTATATTTAATATTAACATTACTTTAGTGTAGAATAACATTAATGTTAATAATACTTTATTTAATAAAGATATTATTAATTATTTTTTTATCTTATTTAAAGATTATTTAAAAAGGAAAAAAAATAACAATAAAATATATTGATGTTATTACCACTACTAATGAAGGCATGTTAATTCCTTTATCTTATTTGTTTTTAAAAGGAAAAATGATTAATTTGAAAGAAGTGAAATAAAAGAAGCTAAACTTGAAAAAAAAACTCCCTCCACGTGCCTTGGGATTATTTTCCATGAAGAACTACATCCGTGGAGTGTGCTGAGGAAGGTTTGGAATTTGAGATTTACACTTGGTAATGCATGAGTTTAAAAGCTAGAGGGCCTTTTCGAGAAAAAGATATTCTATTTGGAGGGGAAGGATATGGAGCAGAAGGGAAAGAAAAGAGGGGAGGTTGCAGGCAAAGTGGGAGCCATTTTAGCTTCAATTCCATAGGCCATTGTTGCTGCTTTTTTATGTTTTATGTGGGTAATTCTATAGGTCATTGTGTTGCTTTTTTATGTTTTATGAGGGCTATACTTAGGGGAGGTTGCAAGCAAAGTGGGAGCTATTTTAGCTTCAATTCCACAAGCGATTGTTGTTGTGCTCTTTTATGTTTTATGTGGGTGATTCTACAGGCCATTGTGTTGCTTTTCTATATTTTATGTGGGTTGTACTTAGGGGTGGTTGCAGGAAAAGTGGGATCTATTTTAGCTTCAATTCCATAGGCCATTGTTGCTGCTTTTTTATGTTTTATGTGGGTAATTCTATAGGCCTTTGTGTTTCTTTTCTATGTTTTATGCCGGCTATACTTAGGGGAGAAAGTAGACAAAGTGAGAGCTATTTTAGCTTCAATTCCACATGCCATTGAACTACTCTTTTTTTATGTTTTATGTGGGTAATTCTACATGCCATTGTGTTGCTTTTCTATGTTTTATGTGGGCTATACTTGCAGCATTGGGGCTGTGGAGTTTCACCAACTATAAGTTCATCTGTTCAAATCTATTCTCTACCTTATATAATGGCTTCACATGGAATCGAGTGACTATTCCATTTATTTTTTATTTATTTTTCAAGTGTTAGAAATTGTTCTTACAAAGCATTGGTAAAGTAATGATCCAAGTTTCTTGTAAAGGATTAAATTGTGCATGTGAGCATATGCGAGAGCATTGAAAGGAATAAGATAGGAAAATTGTCACATACAAATTAATATCTTTCCATTCTTTTGTAGAAGTCCCCCTGTACATTTCTTTGGGCATAAAGTTGAGCATTCTTTTATCTCATCTTATACAACTTGATGAGCCCAAAATGTGCTCATAGTTTTGATATTATGACGAACTTTTAATGCCTTTACTTTTGATTTTCGTGGTTATTTAAAACTCTTTTGAAACCTTTTATGGGGATATCTTGTAGCAAAACACTTTCATGTTCCTGCAGCTTATTGTGTTGTCTTGACTACATTTATTACCCCATTGACTCCCTAAATGACTGGTATATCGCATGTAGTTTTTGAATGATGAAATAAATTTAAATATGTGATTAATGAACGAATATTGTGTATGTTCCATGCGCCTTTTCTTTCACATCTGTTGCCTTTTGTTTCACAGGTTGTTGAAGAAGTATGATCGAGTCAAGCGCAGCCGATCTCGGCCTTGCAGTAAAGTCTATTTCCTGCACGACTTCAAGGAAGCTCTGGCGAAGACTCTTTGACCGAAACCGTTGGGAAAGATTTTTAATGACAGTCAATTTGGAAAGAGTGGAGCGCTAGATTCTCTCCGGATTGAGTTGAATGCATAAATTCATTTATGAAGTTTGTTCCTTGATTCTGGGATACACTTTACTTCCACGTCTTTCCTTGATAGGGTTAGTTAGTTAGTTGCTCTCCTGATTTTAAATAAAGTACTCCTGCGTGAGAGAAAGGAGGAGATGATAGTTAGAGTAAGATAGAAGCATAGTAATAGAAAGTTAGCAGATATCATGTAAGAGTCAATATGATAATGAAAAGCAGAATCTGTTTGACCAGAGATAGAGTTTGTTGTTAGTTTCCATATCAACAAAGCAATGTATACCATTCTGTTTTCATGAATAAAGTTTGATGAAGTTCTGAGTTCAGCACCTGCGTAATCAGTAGATGCTTGCTAAGGGGGCCCACTTAGTAAGTATCTATAGCTAGTTAGTTAGCTGTTATTTTCTGTTGATCATTAGTTAGCTTTCATCTTTGAAGTTTTTATACAAAATCAGTCTTGTATTGCTCCTGCAGCATAGAGAGTCCATCCCTGTGCCTGTTCTTGCAGCATAAGGCCAGTTCACAGTTTGTGTTTCAGTTGTAGCTATTATGGTTTCTATTTTAATCAAATCATAGTTGAGTTAAAGAACCTTGCATTACCTTCCTGTAGCGTAGATAGAATTCCTTTCCTATATTTATTTCTGTTAAGTTTTGTTTGAAACTAGTTCTTAGTGCATATATTGTGCTGCACCATTTAAAGTATACGTCCCCTAGTTTGACAAGTAAATGAACGTCTATAGAGAGATATTAGTCACCTGTTGGAATTTCCAATTCCCAGGAAAGGTTTTACTATGATTTTCATATCCTTTTGTGGGCGCGACCATTTTTGGCACCATTGTCGGGGATGGCATCCAACTAAGAATTCGTCAGAAGTCATTTTTAGCATTAGTTTAGTTTATTAGTCAAAATTTTTAAAATATTTCAAACCACCATTCATTGTATTGCATGCATAGAAGAAAAAGAGACGCACTGGGAAGGTTTCTCCCTAAAAACCTATTTGTTGAACTACATTTAACCCAGCTGACAACGAACCTGAGGAAAATCCATTCGCTCTGTTATTCCAGCAACCAAACATGGCAAATAATCCACCTAATCCACCTCCAGCGTTTGAGTTTCCCATTGTTCCCCAACGAGATACTAACAATCTTAAAAATATTCCCTCTTCACTACTTCCCAAGTTTTATGGCCTGGTTACAGAGGACCTAGAAACTTTTCTGTTTGAGTTTGATGTCCTCTGTTGCAGTTATGACTACAACTTAGATGCTCATAAACTAAAGTTATTTCCTTCCACCTTGAAGGAGGGAGCTCTCAAATGGTTCATGAGTCTAGGAAGAGGTGTTGTTGATAGTTGGGCAACCATGCAGACAAAATTCCTTGAGAAGTATAAGGAATATTGTAAGAGTGCCAGTAAAGGTGATGACATATTCTGAATTCAACAGAAGGAGGATGAAAGTCTAGAAGATTATATTTCAAGGTTCTTGTTTTCACTAAAAAGGAACTCAAACCATACTCTCAATGAAGACTCTCATAAATTACTCTTTCTAAGGGGAATCAGTGATGCCTGTATAGACGCCCTAGACCTGATGGGAGGAGGTGATATAACCCAACTGCCTTGGGATGATATAAAGAAAATATTTCTTAACTACTCTCGAGCAATAGTTAAGAAAGGTCGAGGTCACCATGCTACAGTGGGAAAGTCTTCTTCTGGTGAAGTTTCTCAGATGGAGATAACAAATTTGCTTTTAGACTTCAGCGGGGACACATCATTAATAATAAATAACACACAAGCTGGACACTATGCAATTTCGAAGAAACATGAAATTTGGCCGGTTTGGTAGGGATTAATCCTATCTTTAGCAGGAGCCAGGCATTGACTGAGATGTAAGATGGTGGCTAATTTGAAAGCTAAAGCACTTCCTAGTTCAAGCCGATTAGAAGGTGATGATGATCAAGTGTTCTTTGTTGCACAAAGGAGACGCATGAGCCACAAAGACAAGGTATGCCTCAAGATCCGCTGCTTTGGTAATCCTTATTACGGCTATAATAACCAATGGCAACCACATATGGACCACCACCACTCTGGAATCCACCTCCAACCAAGAAGTTGGCTGAGTGCTCGGACCCTATTTTAGCAATCTCCTCAAGGAGGTTGGCGGCCGACCCTAGGACAAATGGTTACCTCGGTAATTGGTGAAATCCTCAATGGAGAGGTCTCGGCAATAGCAAAACCGATTCCCACGGGTTCTGCGGCACCATAGCCACAACCCGCGAGGCCCTCGCGCCACCTCTTGCGGCAACGCCGCAAATATTGGACCTCCAAAACAAACACCTATGCCTGCCCAGCCATTGCAAAATCCCAATAATAAGTAACAACAACAACCAAAATAGTCTACGTATCTTACCGGAGCCAACCAATATCAAGCTTATGCCTTAAACGTTAATGACATCCATTTGAGGTCTTGAACCACTTTACCTGCTCCAAAACTGCCTCTAATTACTGAAATACCAGATTCTCCCCTTGAAAAATCCATTGCACCTGCTGTTCCTACTGAGCATATGCCTATAACTGATACGAAGCCTATTTTGCAAAGCCAAGACAAACCCCCTTTTCCTCAGAGGTTGCAAAGTACTGCATTTAAATCCATGGAAGAACCCACTTTTGATATTTTGGATCAACTCAAGAATGTACAGATTCAAATCCTTTATTTAGGGCTATTAAAGATGTTCCCATTTTGGCTTTAAACAAAAGAAGCTTTGTTGCGGAAAGAGCACGGGCCGGAAGAAAAAGGATCTTTAAAAAATCATGTCTTCACGAGTGGCTGTTATAATGTGGAAAATAGCAGTCATCTCGAAAGTATATTGACCCTAGAAGTCTTGTAGATGCGAGGATACATCTAGCGACCAAGTTGTAAAAATGTTTTAATTGACTTAGGTACTGCCATTAATGTCATGACAAAACATACTATGGACTCCTTGAACATTTCAAACATTAAGTCTACACCCATAGTTCTGCAGCTTGTAGATAGCTCCACAGTTAAACCTGATGGGATGGTGGAAGATGTAATTGTCACTCTTGAATCTTGGGAGTATCCAGCTGATTTCACAATATTATCAGTTAAGGCAACTTTAGGAGGGTATCCAGTTATCATTGGTAGACCATGGTTAGCCACTGTTGATGCTTTTATAGGATGCCGTTTTGGAGATATGACCATTTCTGATGGACAATCCACAAAAAAATTGGCTTTGTATTCGCCTACTAGACCTCAACCAGATTTGTCCCAACCTGTTTGGCCAGATGTGGGGGAAGAAATTGAAGAAGCCAATTCCTTGGCTCAATTAATGATGCTTCAAAATGATCCATTCTCACAACCCGGAGATGAGGATGCGCACTTTAAATTCTGCTGGTTTAACTCCTAACTCACCAGGGTAGTTCATCGATCGAATAAAGAAGCCATCTATTGTTTCACAGCAACCAAATTACGAGTTCAACGCCTAGAATTTCAGGTTTTAACTTGCTTCCACAAGAGTACAACATCACTATAGATTTTTATAGGTAATCTGTTGATAGATAGAATTGTCTCAGTCCTTGTTTGAATATCAATATGCGTTGTCCGCAGATCTCAACCACATTTGTCTTATTAAAATGCTATAAGATCAATATAAAGCTTTGCATGGAATATAGGGACATGCAAGGAATGATCCTGGGTTTATTTTCCTTGATCTATATCAAAGAGATTGTTTACCACTTAAAAGGCATCCTCAAAGTAAATCCGGCCTTGGAGAAATGGTTAAAATGAACTTCAAAAGTTGCTTGATGTTGGTTTTATTTGCAATCTCGGCGGTCAATGAGTTTCTCCATTAGTTATTGTCCTCAAGAATGGTGGAAAATGGAGAGTGTGTGTAGATTACAGAGAGTTGAACAATGCCACTAAAAAAGATCACTTTCTACTACCTTTTGTAGACCAAGTACTAGACTCACTATCTGGCAAAAGATATTTTTTCTTTTTGGATGGTTATAGTGGGTACAACCAGATAAAAATTGCCCCTGAAGATCAAAATAAGACCATTTTTACCTGTCCATAGGGAACATTTTCTTACTCAGTCTTACCTTTTGGTCTATGCAATGCATCAGCAACATTTCAGAGAGCAGTAATTAGTATCTTTGCTAATATATCTCATGACTGTATGGAGATTTATATGGATGATTTCACTACCTATGGAGTCACATTTGAAGAAGCACTGGTGAATTTAGAAAAAGTATTAAAAAGGTGCAGAGAGAAAAATTTGTCTCTAAACAGTGAAAAGTGTTTCCTAATGATGGAAGAAGGCATTGTTCTAGGCCATCATATTTCAAATAATGGAATTCAGGTTGACCCTGCTAAAATTGAAGTTATTCTGAATTTACAAACTCCTACAAAACAAAAAGATGTCAGAAGTTTCCTTGGCCATGCAGGGTATTATAGAAGGTTTATAAAAGATTTCAATAAAATTTTCAGCCCACTTTATGCCTTGTTAACTAAGGATTCTCAATTGGTGAATGAGGCACGTGAAAAATCCTTCTACCTTCACAAAGGGAACTTGCTTACTAAAGCCCTGTTCTTCAAGGTCCAAATAGAATTTTCCTTTTCACATACATGTTGATGCACCGATTTTGGTATAGGGCAGTTTTAAGTCAAAAAGAAAATTCAATTGAGCATGTTATTTACTTTATCAGCAAAAACCTTCAAGGTCTTGAGCTCAATTATACTGTTACAGAAAAGGAATTGCTTGCAGTGGTGTATGCTTTGAATAAATTTAGGCAGCATTATGTACGGGTTATTAGATGTTGTCCATCTTGACCAATCCGGTGTATGCGATGGGAACAAACCCTACCATCTACGGTAGGCGTAGAGATGGCTCTACCGTTGCGTAAGCGGGAATGCCGACCCACTTTCTCCAAAAGAAAATAAATTGTTAATAGAGAAAAGTTTTAACTTTTCATGGATTGAAAATTATCTATTTTATACTGGACTTGATCAAGTGATGCGAAGATGTGTAAGAGAAGATGAGACTTATGATATCTTGCATGCTTGCTATGATGAACCATGTGGGGGACATTTTGCAGCAAAAAGAACATCAATGAAGATTCTTACAACAGGGTACTACTGGCCAACATTACACAAGGATGTTGTGGCCTATACAAGGAAATGTGACCGATGTTAGCATATGGGAAGACCAACCAAGTCAGATGAAATGCCACTATACCCACAGGTAATAGTCACCCCTTTTGATAAATGGGGAATGGATTTTGTGGAACCAATTGATCCACCATCAAATGACAAGTCATACATTCTAGTTTGCACAGACTATGTAACAAAGTGGGTTGATGTAAAAGCTATGACTCATGCTCGAGATAACAAGGTTGCTGAATTTCTGTATGAACAAATTTTCACTAGATTTGGAGTTCCCAGAGAGCTTGTAACTAATCAAGGAGCTCAGTTCACATTGAATCTGATCACTACACTAATGAATGACTACAAAATCAAACATAGAAAGTCCAACCCCTATCACCCTCAAGCCAATAGTCAGGCGGAGGTAACCAACAGGGAAATTGAGGTGATCCTAACAAAGACAGTGTAGATCCATAGAAAAGATTGGAGTAATAGACTTCCTGAAGCATTTTGGGCCTATAGAACTACATGGAAGACAACAACTGGGTTTACACGTTTTGAGCTCCTTTATGGGAAAATAGCCATGTTGCCCATAGAATTTGAGCACAAAACCTTGAGGACAACTTTTGAACTCAATATGGAAATATAAAACAGGAAGGACCATCTCCTACAGCTAAATGCTTTGGACGAAATGAGAAAAGTCGCCCTACAGCATACAGAAGCAGTCCAATAGCAATGAAAGAAATGGCATGATCAACACATAAAAACCAAGTAATTTTTTGTCGTGATTGGGCTGCATTATATGATTCTAGATATCAGAAACCAAGGTAAGCTCACAACCGTGGCTTGGCCTATGAAGTTGAGTCATGTTCAACAAGCCCGAGGTTTATGCAAGTGGTATATAGAAACAAGGATATACGCTTTTACGATTATCGTCTGTGTAACGAAGGTCTCACGGTTGAGAATTAGGAATCTCACGGTTGGAAGGTAGAACAATGGCAGAGGCGAGGGTAAAAGGTTGAGAAAGTTTAATGGGAAGAACTGCTCCGGTTATGGAAGATAAGATGGAGGACTACTATCTATCGAGGAAGGATTTATGGCTGACCATTGGAAGGGGAAAACCAAGAAACCCACTTAACAATGTCAAATGAGGACTGGGAGATCTTGGATAGAAAGGCTCTTGGTAGTGTTCGTTTATGCCTGGCACAATCAGTGGCATTCAATATTACAACAGCAAAGACAACTCAAAAGTTGATGGAAACTCTGGCGAAGTTATATGAAAAGTCTTCCGCTTCAAATAAGGTATTTCTTATGAAGTGTTTATTTAATATGAAAATGGTAGAAGGTGGGTCAGTTACTGATCATTTGAATGAGTTTTAGACGGTCACCAGTCAATTAACTTCTCTAAAAGTAAACTTTGGTGAAGAAATTAGGGCTCTTTTGATTCTGTGTTCTTTGCCTGAAAGCTGGAATAGCTTGGTAATGGCTGTTAGCAACTCTGTTTCTGGTTCAAATACATTAAAGTTTGATGATGTTGTTGGTGTTATTTTGAGCGAGAAAATTTGTAGGAAAAGCTCAGGTGGAACATCCACATCAGGCAGTGTTTTGAATGCAGAAAGCAGGGGCAAAACAAAGGAGAGAGGAAACAATTCTGGAAATCGTGGGAAGTCACGAGAAAAATCAAAGGACAAAAGGTCCTAATCCAGAGACAAGAGGGATTGCTGGTACTGTGGTAAGCCAGGTCATTTGAAGAAAGATTGTTGGTCTCAGAAAAATAAAGATGGAGATGACAAGGAAGGAAACAAAGAGGCAAATGTGGTAAGTAATAAATCTGATGAGGATGCTTTGATTCTTTCCCTTGATAATGCTGATGATTCTTGGGTATTAGATTCAGGGGCTTCATTTCATGCTACCCCATAGAAGTATTTTCGATGATGTCCGCGGGATTTTACCGCTTTCTATTTTAGGAGATAATGAACCTTGCCAGATTGTTGGAAAGGGAAGAATCAAGATTAAGTTGCAGAATGAGAATCATTGGCTACTATGTGAGGTAAGGCATGTTCCAAAGTTAAGCAGAAATTTAATTTCAGCAGGGCAACTAGATGATGAAGGTTGTGTTGTTACATTTAGTGATAAAAATTGGAAGGTCACAAAGGGTGCCTTAGTAGTAGCAAAGGTGTGAAAGTAGGCACCTTATATCTTTGTATAGGTCATACTGTTCCTTCTACTTTAATTGTTGGCTGTGAAAGAGTCAATTCGTAGAACAAATTAGTTACAGCCTCACAGTAAAAGATCATATAGTTGATGTGGACTCTGAATCAGCACTGTGGCATAATAGACTTGGGCATATGAGCGCAAAAGGTATGAAAGTACTTCATTCAAATAATGTTTTACCAAGTCTAAAATGTGTTAATATGGATTTTTGTGAAAGTTGTGTCTATGGAAAACAAAAGAGAGTTAGTTTTCTCAAGGATGGAAAGAAAAAGAAAGATGAGAAATTGGAGCTTGTACATATAGATGTATGGGGACCAACCCAGGTATCTTCTCTTGGTGGCTCTCTATATTATGTTACATTCATTGATGATGCAACTAGGAAGGTATGGATTTATTTCCTTAGGCAGAAATCTGATGTATTTGAAACTTTTAAAAAATGGAGAAGCTTGGTTGAGAATGAGACGGGTAAAAATTTAAAATGTCTCAAATCTGATAATGGTGTTGAGTATTGTAGCAAAGAGTTT